>JABXWE010001744.1:0-27008 GCA_014611495.1 Limonius californicus
CAGCAAAGTATCGTTACCATATTACAAGAAGTGTGGGATTCAGAAATAGCGCCCGAAACATGGAAACACCAATCTACAAAGAAGGATACTCCACAAAGTGTACCAACTATAGAGGGATTGCATTGCTAGATATTGTGTACAAAATTCTAGCTAGTATAATAAAACAAACAATAAAGAGATACACCGAAAAAGTTTTGGGCGAATACCAAGGCGGTTTCGGAAGAGGCAGGTCGGTGACAGATCAGATCTTTATATTAAAACAAGCAATAATAAGCTGTTACGAATACAGAATCCCTGCTCACGCCATTTTCATAGACTTCAAGCAAGCGTACGACTCAATAGACAAAAACCAAATGTATAAGATATTGTACGAACTGCTGGTACCCAAGAAACTGATACGCCTAGTTAAAATAACAACCATGGACACTAAGAATAAGATAAAGGTAAACGGAGTTGTATAAAGAGATTTCAAAGTAGAACAATAAGTGGACGCGACTGCCTCCCTGGACCTTCCCATACTGGAAACTGTTCATATCATCTTTATTCAACAGTAGAGTTATTTTCCTCAAAACGGTTGTTCAAGCGCTATCCTAAAACCTTGCCTCGTAACGAATAGACTTACAAGGCTTGTAAGAAGTCCCGCCAAATATCTGCGGCGCCCCTTAATTTCCTTTTAATATGCAACCAGACATACTTCATTCTCTACTATATACGTGATATTGTGACTGCAAATTGAGTTTGCTGTGATTTTATAACAGACAGACATTTTTTAAAAACGACTTTTTTGGATTCCTAGAGACCCAAAACGGATATTTCAAACAGAACTCGCTATTTAAGTTTATATATAAAAATTCAACGAGGTTTAGTTTTCTTTTTACGGCGAACAATACCTCACATGTCGACATTTTTAAAGCTTAGCATATACAGGGCGCTGACTTTGAATACTTTCCATAGGAAAAATACATGCATTTGTGGAATTGTTTAATTTCCTGCTCCCCAAGTTGACAAGCGCATTCGAAACAAGTACGCAAAAGAAGGATTATGTTTACAGATGCTACTTTTATTTTTTAAATATCAAATTAAGTATTAAATACAAAATTTTGATAAATAATTTATAACTTGTTGTTGTAATACCGGTTAAAGAAATGAATGTAGCGCGACAGTATGGCAATGGTTCTGAACCAAAGTGCGCGGGGCTGTCCGTACCGCTAGGCGGCTAGGCCGTCGCGCGGTCTAACTAGTACCAATCGCTATTGCTACCGAGGTAAAATTTTCTAAGTCCCTTGAAATTATATTTTGTAGGGCATAAAAAATCGATTTTTTTATTTTCGCGGAAAAAGATTCTTTGACGCAAACAAATAACAACCGTTAGAATAAAAAAAATATATTTTCTAAAAAAGAGGGGGAGGGGGCCGGTGCGCTTACATATATCCACGAGTGTAATATATCTTTGCATATTCATATGCTCCATTACGTACTGAGCGATTCAGTGAAAACCCCAGCTTCCTATCTTTTTTCGTTTATTAATTAAAGGAGTTTGAAGTTTCAAACTTCCAAGCTTCGTAGAGGGCGCCACAGGAAAATTACGGAGTTCTTCAAAAAACATATCGATAGCCCCTTGCGAGGTCTGTCGACATATGAAGTTTAAAAAAATTTCTTGGAGCAGTTTTTGAGAAATAATTTTTTGAAAATTTCCAAAATTTTGAAAATTTTTAATTTAGGCCCCTTATAATTTTTCAAAAAACTTTTTATATCACCTCATTTTACCCTTCATATACTATTCAGAAAATAAAAATCATTTGAATCGATTCATCCGTTTCGAGTAATTGGGCGTTAAACTCAAAATTTTCAAAAAATCATAGCGCCCTTCAGTTTAAAGCTAGCGAGTTCGGCAAAAAACTAACAGATTTGTCTTATGACCCTCTATCGTTATCCGCGATAAAAGTTTCAAAATTGTAATCACAAAAAAAGTGATACCAAAAAAACATGCGTAACTTCCGCTTCCGGTTGGGGATTTTTTTGAAAAGCTTATTTTTTCGATGAATTTTCGATACACCCCCGCATTCCAAAGCGCATCAAAATCGGAGCAATACTTTCGGCTGTAGGAGCGTCACATACGTACGTACATACGTACGTACGTACATACGTACATACCCACCCACAGACAGACATTTTTTAAAAACCACTTTTTTGGGTTCCAAGAGACCCAAAAAGAATATTTCCGTTAAAATCTCGATTTCGAAAATTTTCATGAATTCAATACTTACCCTATACCTATAAGGTATGGGAAAGTAAAAAGGACTGTGACAAGGAGATCCTTTATCACCAACATTGTTCAACATCGTACTAAAGAAAATAATAAGAGACAGCAAAATCAACAGAACAGGAACCATAATAAACAAGAATCACTAATGCATAGCTTATGCGGATGATGTAACACTTACAGCCAGAACGAAAGAGGAGCTAAACAGAGTGGTAATAAACCTAGAGGAGGTGGCTGGTCAAATCGGATTGCAGATAAACCAAGAAAAAAACCAAGTTTATGGCACTGGAAATAAATAACCCAACAGCGCAGCAAAATACAAAAGTAGAAGTGAGGCTAAAAAATGACAGGGTGATATAAATACAAACAGAGAGCAGTGTAGTGTTTCTAGGAGCCCCTAATAACGAATAAATGTGAAGAAGACAAGGAGGTGAATGCGCGAGTGGTGAAGGAGGATAAGTGCGCGTGGGCCTTGAATGCAATTCTAAGATCAAAGGATGTAACAATCAGCACAAAAGTGAGAATTTACAAGACGGTAGTGCAGCCCACGGTAACTTAAGCGTGTGTGACATGGGTGATGAACAAAGGGGCACAACGAAGGCTTGAGGTGTGGAAAAGAAAAATCCTTAGGAGAATCTATGGAGGAAAATGTAAAAAAGAGGAATGGGAGATTAGTACTAATGAGGAGGTGGGAAGATTATATGCGGAGCCGAACATCACAAAGTATAGGTATAAAGGCCCAAAGGTTCAGGTGGCTGGGGCATATGGAAAGACAAGAGGACGACAGAATGACAAAAAGCAGGATGAAGGGGGTGGCTGAGGGAACACGTAAGAGAGGGAGGCCAAGGAAGAGGTGGTTCCAAGCAGTAGAAGCAGACCTGAAAGAAAAGGACAAAAGATGGGAGAGCCAAAGCCAGGGACAGAAAGAAGTGGAAGGAGGTCACAAAGCAATGGGCCTAAAGGGCCTGATAAAGCTTCATTTATTATAAGATATGCAGACGACACCACAGTACTGGCTGAAAATATTGAAGACCTACAAAACTTGCTAACACGAATAAATGAAGAATGCGAAGAAGCAGGACTAAGCATGAACATAAAGAAAACAAAACTAATGACAATAACCAAAAATTTAGTTGGACGAATACATCTCACTGCACAACGTTAGCATGTCTGCAATGCATACCGCAAGACACCGCTGTGCAACACCAGGTAGTTGTAAGATACGCCTCAATGGGATGTTGAGTAGGTACCCGAGACCGTTATGCTCTGAAGCTTGATAAAGAACTACAATGGCCGCTCAAGCCTGTGACACTTAGCTTTTAACTGCGTTCGAAGTTCCCCTCTGTGGTTTGTGGCCTTTGTCGGTCTCGGTTCTTTCCCCTGTTTAGGTCGCACCTTGTAGAGACGGCAGTGGTCCTCCCCTCTCCCTTCCCCTTGTGGATTGTCACACACCGTCACTCTAATTGATCCCCCAAAAGTATTGTGCTAAACTAAAGCAAGTTCTCCACTCAAACGGATGGCAAGTCCCTAATGCGGGAACCCTAGAACTCTGTTTAGTCCCCTAATTATAAGAAATGCGGAATGTCGGAATAAAAAATAATAAACTTTGCCTGGTGTATAAACTAAATTCCGATATTTCCGTTTATCCGACTGCCGCTTCTAGAATTCCACTGATTTTTAAATTGACTGTACCGATTAATCTATTTTTAGAACTACACGTGTGATTGCGCTGATTTTGACCGCTGGAAACAACGCACTCGGTCGTTTGAAGATATTCACTGCCTGGATTTTACCATAAATCACCCCTGAATGATCATGATTTTAAACCTAATTGAATGGACTTGTGCAATTATTTCCTATTATAATACATTCCGTCTAATCTAATCTGACCTGAGCTAATAGCTCTAATTGTTTATTTTTGGCCGTCAACTAAGAATTTCTTAGAATTTACCGCGATCAAGGAGGAAAATTCGAGCACGTCTGTTCACGTCAAGCGGTTGGCACGAACTCCAGGAATACATCTCACTGTTAATGGCAAACAAATTGAAGGGTACGAAAATACAAGTATTTAGGATGCTGAATAAATGATGAGTTAGACTAAGACGAAGAAATAAAAGGAAGGATTGAAATAGCAGAGAGTGCCCTCATAAAATTCAAAAGTATGATAGCCAATAAGAGCTTGGATCTTTCGATCCGAATAAAGTTTGTAAAATGTTACGTATGGTCAATCCTATATGAAGTGGAAACCTGGACATTGAAAAAGGCTATAATGAAGAAAATAGAAGCATTTGAGATGCAGACAATAAGAAGGGTCCTGAGATATTATGAACTCAAAGAGTGAGCAACGTGGAAGTATTAAGAAGAACGCGGAGAGAAAGAGAATTACTATCTATAGTTACAAGGAGAAAAACTGCATATTTTGGCCACAAACTAGGAAACAGCTAATATAGACTTCCACAGTTGATAATGAAAGGAAAACTGGAAAGTAAAAGAGGAATAGGAAGAAAAAGACTTTGAAACATAAGCTATGAATGCGGAGCAACTGTTTCGAATGGCTATGGATCATGGAGAGCCAGGTGGTTGCTAACCTTTATAGACGAAGATCCTTAAAAATAGTTAATTTATGTACAAATATTTTTTTCCAAAGCAAATTACATTTGCATGCCATTCCTGTAAAAAATGAGGTTACGTTCACATTCGGTTTAGTTATATCATAAGATATTTAAACAAATTCTTCATAGAGTAACATGTATATACTTAATTTATTGTTTATACAATTAAGTTATGTCTTACATTATTATAATTTCCTGTAATATTGAAGTTATAAGTATGGGCAAATATTTGATTTTTCCTTGAAAACGGAATCAAGTTGGCAACTTTTTCATATAATATATTTTCTTTTTAAGGTTTGTATGCATATTTTTGTATTAATTTAAAAAGTGAGATTACATTAACATATATTTTTAATCCTTGTAGAGTATGGCTTTGTTAGTATACATTTAGTTATTCGAAGATAAGGTTCTGCTAAAGCTGTTAACATTGAAAAGTGCTCACCGATTTCTCCCGCTTTAAGCCAAATGTCTTCAAGAACTTCCAGCTGCTGCTCATCGGGTGGAATTTCACTCTGGACGGCATCCAGGTCCTCTTCCATCAACTCCAATTGCAGCTCAGTTGGAAACTCGGCCAGTGAAAATTCACTAGAAATACGACCCATTTTAATTTGGTATTTACACTACATAACGTTAAACTTACTGTCCTGCGTAACCCATCGCACGGGCTCTCTTGATGAAAGGATTTTTCTTGATGGGAGCCTCAAGGAAGCTGGTTGGCAGTGAAGTGTTGTGTTTGTTGCATAGAATATCTTGCGGCAGTGGATGCGGAGCTGCAACTTGTTTGTTCGGTTCCTCGGGATGGGGGCCGATGTCGCAACCCTTGAGCCAGTTTTCATACCTAAACAAAGTAATTTTAGTAGCTCACTAATCATTAGTAAAAAAAACCTAACCTTACTTTTGCACGTCAAACACTACAAATACGTAAAGTTTTACATTAGCTAACAATTCAAAAATTATAATACCAGAAATAGTCATGAAATTGTTAAATCTTCAACAAAGTGCTCCTGCACAGTTCTAAATAAATTAATAAATAACATTAGTGAATGCATTTTACTTATTTAAACATATACAAACCGATCAGGTTGAAAGCGTTTAACAAAGGTGTCCATGGAAATTTTGACCATATCTTTGCTGCACGTGCATTGGGACGCCCTTTTGCCATATTCAACCCATCTTGGGCAAGCAAAATTAGTCGATTCTGCACAATTGAATCCGTGATTGAACCCGGCATGATATCCATACGGGAAAGTGATCATTATTTCTCCCTGTTCTTGTGTTATCTGTAAAAATAAATGATAAAACTTGAGTCCATTGTGTTATACAGAATATTGACGTTAGAATAGGGTTTAAGGGAGTAAAAAATAAATTCGGGTGGACAATATCTAAAATTAAATAAAACAAAACATAAATTAAGGTAGAAGAACGTAAGGAGCAGATTAAAAATAAAATTATGTTCGATAAACTAAAACAAATCAATCGTGAAACTTTAATTGTTTTATTAAAAAACTAGTGAGGTTAGAATACTAACTTGGCAGGGGAGGTACTTGTCAATTCAGATAAAAGAAAGTGCGGATTAAAAACAAAAGCCATCTAAGGATGAAAAAAAAACATAAGAATTGTAATACTGAAATTGTTTGTTTTATACAAATTAGGAAACGATACAAGTATCAGGGGGAGGCTACGATTCATGTCAATGAGAGTGGGGATTGTATTACCAACTAATCTCGTTAAGATTAATTAAAGCAAAATTCATTAAATTTCAATTGACTATGGTTTGTACAAAAAATGAGATATAACAAGGATTTTAAGACTGAAAGTTTGGTTAGATTAAAGTAAAGTTTTGCAGTAACAAATGAAGTACAAATCTCTTTAACTGTTCCGAATGGTACAGCTAACTGTTTCCTTTAGAGTTATTGTAACTCATTAAATGGAAGTCTTTCAGTGACAATTGCAGCACATATTTGTCAACTGTAACAGATTTATAACTATTATTGTACATAATTGAAGTATTTCAATAACAAATGAACTACAAATTTATCAATTGTTTTTTTGACAGATTAACAACTAGCACTGCAATTCACTCTTTATTCAATAACAAATGCAACACAAATACATATATCATCTGTAAGTGTTTCTTTTAGAGAGCTTTTGTGACTGATCAAAGTTTTTCGGAAACAATTGAAGCACACATTTGTTTCTTTATCAGATTTAAAACAAATTTAGTAAATATGTTTAAGTTTTTGCAGTAACAAATGAATCACAAATCTTTAAACTGTTCGTAACGGTATCACTACTTTCTATTACCGTTTTCATAACTGATTAAATTAAAGTGTTTCAGCAACAACTGAAGTACCCACCCATTTGATATTTGTTTCTTTTACAGATTTACAACTAATTTTGTAAACAATTAAAGTTTTCCAGTAACAATTCAAGCATAAATTTCCAAATGATTTTTAATAATACCTTCTATTTATTTTAGAAGTTCTAATTTTTTAAAAACCTTCAAACCTAGATTTTCAACAAAATAATAAGACCACTGGCCTATACACAGAGGAAAAAAATTGAAAAACAATTCTTGTCTCTTATCTAATATTTTTTTTTCCAGGTAAACTATTTCTATCCTCTACTTACAGTTTATAGTACATACGCGTTAACAAAATATTTTACAATAATCTCAAACACATATTTTTGCATACCTTATTATACGGAATGGAATACTGTTTCAAAATTTGGGGAGATATTAAAGTCATCTTGTGGCGTAAAAACGCCTGGCAAGTTTGATAACTACTCGGGAAGAATCCATTAGCCAAACGCTCCAACCTCCGGCCATGTTCGGGAGGTATTGAGTACCTAAATAAAAAAAATTATCAGATTTTTCTATGCAAACCTAAAAAGCAACTTACCAAGTCTTGGGGGCCCCGAAGTGTAGGTAATTTATAGAGTACAAATCCATATCCTCTGTGTGCCAAGCAAAAGTAGTCTTCCACATGCCGAAGTATAAATACGCTGTGTTTACACCTTCTATGGAAATTCCGTAGTCTTCATTCACGTAGTCCAGGATTGTACCCAGTCTGTTGATGTTCCACTCCTTAAAACAACCACAAATGTACAACCGTGCTCGGATTAGAATTTTACCAACTTACATTTACGTCTGGGTCGGTTAAACTCCCCGAAACATCTGCACCATAAATGGGGGCAATATACGTAATATTCTTCCAGTACTTCCGCTCCAGGTCCTCATAATCGAAATGTCTCGGAGTGTTGTATCTGTCTGATGTGGCCACATCATGATATTGCTGAACAGTCATCGACTTCTTCTGGATGTTGATCTGCTGGTATAGTCCTTGCTTTCCCGTGACGACTTGGCAAATCGGGGCTGGGATTGTCACACTCAAGTCCTTCAAATCGTAGCCTGACTTCCTGGGCACCCACTCAGGTGGTGGAATGACCTAAATAACAGACACTTAAGTGAGGTTACGTAGTGGGGACAACCGATAGGTCACCTTTGCAACTCCGGCCTTGTGGGCCCCCTTCGACTCCATGTACTCGATATACTTGGTGAAGTCCTTGAACTCGTCCCAGGTGGGTCTGAAGACCATTATTCTAAAACAAAGGGGGGTTGTTATTGTTGAGGTGGAGAAAAATAAACAGAAACTTACTTCGGGAACCGCTGATTGTTTGTTTCGGCCATTTTGGCTAGGTATGCTTCCAATTACCACTATTCACTGTGTGTCTTGATCAATTCACTTAGATTAATTGGTTTTTAAGCTTTATTTATGTAAAAGTCGATTTATTCACAGCGGCCATAACAGATTTGGTCAACAGCACGTAGCAGCAAACACGCCCCGAAAACAACCGCACGTCGCTATCCGCACAGAAACGGGAATTTCCTAGTCATCGTCTAACACATTGCAATCACATCCGTGCCGTTATTTTAACATGATTTAATAAATTATACGGAAGAAATAAACAATAATCGGCCATTACAACGACACTTCAATGCTACAATTGTTTACGTTGACACGAAGCAGATGGCAGCACAATTTCTAACCGCAATTTATTTGTCATATATGTGAAATATCCTACACAACGTCGAAAACCCTACAAAGCATTTGTAATACAGGCTCAGCATTCCTAATTCAGAAAACCTAAATTAAAAATACTTCAAAATCTTTAGTTTGAGCAAAGAGCAGTATATTGTATAAATATACTGCTCTTTGGTTTGAGTTAAGAGATATCGAGTGTTGACACCACAAGTGAAAATATGTAAATTATTACATAAAAATGTTTTTGTATAAAATTACTTTCAGGTATGTGCATATGAAATATAAATAAAGTTTATGTTTAAACTAAAGTTCCATCCCGAGGATATTGATTATATGTGTATATGCAAATATTCATAATCCAACAAAAAATCGAAACCTGAAATACTTCTGGTCCATAACATTACAAATAAAGAGTTCCTCAATCTGAATACGCAACTTCGTTTTATGAACAATTACACCGCAACTAGGACAAAAGGTTCCTGAATGAAAACAAGACACTTACCTACTGTAAAAATATGTAAAACACTAAAAAAGGCAAATCAGAGATGGATATGTAGATAATACTATACCGCCTGTAAACATCAGGGAGTGAACAGTCGGTACATTCGTGGAAGTTTTTATAATATTTAAAATCTGAATTCTCAAGCTTCACGTTGTCTTTACATGGTGTTAAAGCAAGGTTACCTATCTTGTTGAATATTGATACAAATACAAACACATCTAATAGAGTTAAACAACAAATCCTTTATTACTTTTAAGACAACTTGAGCTAAAACTGATAATGGAAATTTGAATTCACATGAAGCTGTTCGAGCCGAAAAGTATATTACGAGGTATATATTTTTTGAGAACATTCTGGGAATACCTTCCCACATCCCTTTGTACAAACAGCCATTTTCAACCAAAATTTAGTTAGTTTATTGCTTTATTTCCAAGCGACATTACTGAAATCATTCTTCTGCTGAAGACATTTTCTTAGAAGATACCATTAGAAATTCGACCTTCGTTATAGATGACCGCACAGAAAACCCTTTCCTTATTAATTTTACTTATAAAAGAAGATGCAGCTATAAATTGTGTATAGGCTGATTCATTAGCCTCTTTACAAACTTTGGCAATGAAAACTAGATGTAGTTTCGTGAAGAAATGTTCTTATGAATGTAGGTTCTATCTTTCTATGTTAAGAAGTTATAGGGTTTTTATAATAATTATCTGATATGATATTTTATGAAACATGTTTCATGTTTCTTGGATGTGTGGCCTCCCATAAGAAATGAATACTTGAAACATGACAAACCGAATGGGTAAATAATAACAACAACAAACTCAAATGGTGAAGCCGACAATTAATAGAACCGTGGCCCTCTCCAAAAACATGCTGTGAATTGGTCACATTCATATTTATTCCAAAGGGAAAAACCGCAAATATGGTAACTGCAACGCTCGTCTCGCCATCAAGCATATAACCATCGACTGCCCTAAATATAAGCGAGAAAGAAAAATAGCCTAAATTACAACAGACAACCTTTTGGAAATAAACTACTCAAAAATCAATAGGGATATTGCAGTGTAAAGGCAACACCAATTGCATTTATAATAAAAAACTACCAAAACAACAAAATGTAACGTCTTTTTAGTAACGAACATGAAAATTACAACGCAGGTACGTTTAAAGAAGAAATTTAACAATATTACAATGAAAATCGTTAGTGTCTCTCCTTTCACTTAACTACATTTATTAAATTCTAATACCGCGTGGCACCTACTCTGGCGGTAACAACTACTCTGTAGCTTGCTGGCATACTCTCAATGCAATTATCAATATGTTCTTGTGGAATTTGATGCCACAGCACCGGCAATACATCCCTCAGCTGTTGCACAGTAGTAGGCCTTGGATTATGAATTATGATGATCCACCTGTCTCTGCAAAAGGTCCCATGCGTGCTCGATGGGGTTGAGGTCTGGAGATAGCGGAGGAAGAGCAAGATGGTTTATTTCCTCATCTCGAAGCATCTCTAAAACAACCCGAGCACGATGCGGCCTTGTGTTATCGTCAAGAAAACAAATTATTCCCGTCCAACAGCGTTGCGACGGTTCAGACCATGGTTTTTTTGTTTGTTTGGGGCTTTGGCCTTGGCATGCCTTTCGTCACTGCGATCCTTAGTCCCTGACACAATATCTGGGCTCGTCCGAAAACAGTATATTATCCCAGTATGTCGCTTCTTGAAGCCTACGTCTCGGTCATTCCACCCAGTGTCTTTGTTGAGCGACAGTTTTTGCAGGACATCTCTGGGAGTCCTACCTCAAACAATCGATTTCTCACAGTTTGATTGGAGACTCGATTTCCTGTGGCATTCTGGAGCACGTGCTGCAGATGTCGAACAGTTAAGAAGGGGTGCATTTTTGCATTAATTACCAGAAGTCGATCCTCACGAGGTGTTGTGATCCGAAAAGATCCACTTCCAGGCCTTCTTTACTCGTACATGTTTCTCTAAGAAGCGAAAGGGCAACCTATCAGTAATGTCGACCTGGCGATCTCCTCTTTGGTGCATAGCAACGGCTAAATTTCGTTGTTCTATTATTAAATGGTTTCTCTGCGTTGCTGTTTACAAAAAAGATCTGAAGAAGGCAGGAAAGATTATGCAATCAAACACATACACTCGACTTGCAATTGCAACTGGATTCGATTGTTTTTTGTTTTTTAACATCAAAATATTGCCGCTTGCTCTAGTTATCAATAATAGACGACCATTAGCCTATTACAATAAGCACATAAATTCGCAGCCAAAATCGAAAGAAAAGGTCGCAAATTTATGGCGTGAGGCTCTTTCAAAATGTACCCCCGACATGTGGCAAAATTTCTGTGAGCATTGCGAAAAACTTAATTCGGAAGACTGGGAAATCTATCGTTTGAAAATATTCCTCCTTTCATTATTTCAATTGGGGAATCTGATTCAGAATCCGAGGGTGTCAATGATTCAAATACTTCTAGTAATATCATGAAGGTGGAATAGGGTAGGGGATATTCTTTTGGCATCTAAATTGTGAATGAGTGTTTTACAGTTTTTATCTCGCCCGCGAAAAACACTGACCTCAGTGGAATACGAACTTGGGTCTCTTAGCACCAGAGACAAACAGTCAACCACTGGACTACCATAATATCAATTTGAAACATGAGCGGCATAGACGTCAATTCTTCTTAATTTGCTGCAAGACCGAAATATAGGACAACAAAGAATGGCGTGGAATATGCTCTGTATACATACGATTTGAGTTCAGAATTCTCGTGTAAAAAGAACAGCAATATGTATTTTAATGTGTTACGACAACATTTAAATTATAGTTATTATTTTATTTATAATGAAATCATTATTATATCTAAGTATTATAAACCAATATTGAGCAGAAATAGGCGGACGTTAAATGAACAAACAAGCTCCGCTGGCAACATTGCCTGCTTTCAAAAAAACATAATCTCCATCAATTAATTAATTGACAAATTTCATTGATACCACACATTCCCCCAGATTTCCACAGCCTGCTGCATGGCAAATCAATCGTGAATAGATTATAAATGTTTTGATAATGACATATTGTATGTCGAAATATGTATAAAGCAAAAATAAAAATAAATACTTGTTGAAATTGCCCATTATTATTAAAATATAAAATTATATTGCCTTTTATGAGGTAAACTTTTTCTACAACCGATATAAACCTTAAAATTGTAAACAGGAACTTCCTATCGCGCTTAGTTTCCTCATAAGTGCCAGTTAAAGAATCTGAAACTTGGCAACACTGTTGAAACTACTTATAAAAAACTAAAATCCGTAAGTCAACAGTAGAAATGTTTAAAGTAAAAATTAGGATGTAGTGCTTTGTAAAAAAATAACTTACTTCACAGAACATGTTCAAAATTTCTGCCACCAACGTCACGGCATTTGACTACCCTTGTAACGATGGCCTGTTGGACACGCTGGAGCATTGCTTCATTAACGGTTGCTGCTGCTTCACGAATACGAAGTACTAGCTCTTCTTCATTTTCAATTGGCGTCACATACACCATGTTTTTCAAATGGCCCCACAAGAAGAAATTCAGTGGTGTTAAATCTGGGCTTCTTGGAGGCTAGACCACTGTACTTCATTTTCTTGGATAAAATTCCCTAAGCCAGTTTCTTGTTCTAGCCGCATAATGTGATGGCGCCTCGTCTAACTGCATCCACATATCGCGGCGAATCAACAAAGGGATATCTTCTAACAATGTTGGGAGTTCGTCATTTAGAAAATTCAAGTAATTGTTAGCATTCAATCGCTGAGGTAGTACAAAAGGACCTACCAATTTTATATCTACGATTCCTGCCCATATATTGACCGAAAACCTAACTTGATGATTCCCTTCATGCATGGCTTGGGGATTTTCATGGGCCCAAATATGTTGATAGCGGAAGTTAAAAATGCCATTTTGTGTAAAAGTGGCTTCATCTGTCCATAAAATATTTTCAAATCTTGGGTTTCTTCTATGTTTTGTAACAACCGGTTGCAGAAGGTAATGCGTTTTTCATAATCTTCCTCTAATAAATGTTGCACCCTGACTTTATGGTAGGGATCGTGGCGGTTTGTACTAAAGGGCACAAGGGCATGTGCCCGCCCAACCACCAAGATAAACACAGAAAGAAATTCGCATGTAATTTAGTGCATTATTTTAACGATGGTATCAAATTTACCTTCCGCACCACAGGCGCGGCTAATAGCTCAAAACTATTTTCCGGGGAACGCTCTGATTTGTACCTATGTAGAGCAAGATTCGGTTGCCTATCGGTTATCTTCGCTATACGCGATATACCAGGCGAATGGGGCACCGAGCACATTGTTCCCGATTTGCAGTCAACGTTTGAATTTTGACTTTGGAGCGCTGTTTTCGCGCAATCGCCCGTTTGAATTCAAAGACGAAAGTGACGTTTTTTCAATGATGGAAGTTAATTGTGTGCAAAAAGATCGACTGAACGCATTGGCGGTCCTATCAATAGAAAAGAAGTTCGTCCAGTCTATCCCGAATTTTGAAATCTGTGATTTGCAGCTCGAATTACTACGTGGCTTGGATGTCTTTTATTAGGAAAACGCTGAGCGTAAACTCTAGCAGCGAATCCATTTCATATCGACGTACTCGTTTATAGCATAAGCCATAATGCCATAATGCCGTAATGTCAATTCACAATTGATTTACTCGACACTCGTGTCAAAACGCAAACAACAGATTTTCGAAATTTTTATCACAGCACCTATGCACCTACATTGTTGTCAAATTGTACTTTTACCAAAAGTATGATTTTTAATAGTACTTCCAAACGAAGAACTAAATTGCTAATTGAATGTTAATTAGCGGTTTTGAATTAATTTAAGTTTCCTCATTACGCAAATACGTTTTACTTAATTTCTTATAATCATTTGGCTAAAATTTTGCACTAAATGTATGAACTTTAACACCATCGTACAAGAAAACTAAGCTGCGGAGCAAATTTTTTCTTGCAGTTTTGTCTTAAGCATTCTTAAAGTAAAAAGTTTACCTGAAGCTTTTAAGGCAATTTAGGAACACCCTGTATACATATATTACTATGTAATTAAAGTCATGGTATAAAACAAACGCTAACTAGCTCAAACACAAAACTGTTATCTCAGGGAATTAAAGAAGTGTCTCTAGTCTCTACTCGTGGTTCGTCTCTTTCAAAAAGTTGAAAACGTTAAAAGAAAAAATAATACGGGTTAATTTTTACAATCCTCACTTTGCTTTAATGTCACCGTAAGTAGTTTATCTTTTATCAGCACCAACCTTTACACTGAAGTTAGGCACGCTAAAATGCCTCTGGACAGCTACTCATCCGGTACACAGACTGCATTCACCTCCACCTGGTTGGTACAGCTCTCCGTAGACTGCCGGCTGTTCCCGACACATCATACTTTACCTTTTTTTTATTTGCGACGATTAAAACCACATTTCGTTTGATGATGCTGTATTCTCCTTTTAAATATTACATTTTTCATGACATTCCAAAAAAAAACAAAAAATAAAAGTAATCTCTAATTTTAAATTTAGTTATCATTGACCCGCGGGGAAGATGTTATTTCGACACGGAAAACACGTCTTGCCCCGAAGGCGATTCAAAAGTGGATAATTTAATTACTTTATCGAATTTAAAAACTTAATTAACCTTAACTACCAATGAAATTATAAAGATTATGACAGATGGGAAAACTGTCAAGCTGTCAAATCCCATTTTTTAAAATATTATTAATTTACACAACAAATCATCATGAAACTTTTAGATGCCGCTTTTGACCAATTAGCATTTAAGCCCCCCTCATTATAATATCACAGCAATATATATATATACGTGTATTCATGCTCTAGAATCTGCAGAATGTTGTTCAGATTCTGCATCGTAATGATGAGGAACTGAGAAATGTTGAGTGTTCATCAACGACCACAGAGGGCAGAGAGGTAAATGTTTTACCAGGTGTTTACGCCGCCGCGCCTACGCTAACCGCACTCTCTCGTTTCGCGAGGATCTTTCACCTACTGCTGTTCCCGTAAAATAAATAAAGCCGCTACGAACATATGCATCAACCAAATATTATGAAACCTTGATAGTATTCTATATTATCCACAGTCACATGATTATTTGTCATACTAGCCTTACCTTGTCACATAAACATATTGTAGGGGTAAAGAACCGAATTAAAGTACACTCATAAAAGGGCGTCCCATCATATATCCGATTTTCAATCTCTTACATCATTTCTGAAATCGTTCTGGTGTACCTGCTAAAATAGGCAGCGCGCCTGTACAGCGGAGAATTAACCCTAAATCTAATAAAGCAAATGAAACTGTAATTTTTAATTTATTAAGGCTATATACAGCAGCAAGGTTACAACATACGTACAAGAGCAAATTGATAATATGGTATATTTTTTTAAGTAAAATTACACCCTATGAAGTGCCTTAATAATTTCAAAAACCTGCCCGCAAACATACAGACAACAATTTTAAATCGTATAATATAAAGAAAGCGCCTCGTATGAATTTTTAATTAATTAACAACTTCTTTACAATATGGGGGACTTTAAAATTAATTCAAACTAGAAAAATTACGATAGAAGGAATAAAAAATACACTTATAACTCTGTTAAACTGCTGAATTTGTAAAAAAAAAAACCGTTATATGGGGAGCAAACACAATTAGTCGTCGAAATTTTGCGAAAGCAGAAAGTTAGCCGCAAGATTCTCGTTCTTTTCGCACGCGAAGTACGCTTGGACGACGAGATGTTCGGGGAACCCCAGAGCTTTCAGTCGTTCGATGGCATCTTTATCTTGAGGGGTTACTTGGATCATTCCAGGCTGGACGCCGGCAGCTGCTTGGGTTCCAATTGGAGCCGCTATGAGAAAAAGAATCATAGTAGTAACAAAAACAACTATTAATCTACCAACAGTTAACATTACACATTTTTTTACAGATTACATCCTATTATTTTGTACACCTTAAATTAAACATCACCCGAAATTAAACACAAGTTCTAGACTACTATTTTAAGAAACATAACCTCAAAAGGAAAGAAAGTCCAGGATAATTGGGAAAGAAGAACTAACAAAGAATTACAGAAGTTATACAACGATACAGATATAATAGCTAAGGTGAAAGGCGAAAGACTGAGTTGGTTAGGACACACAACAAGGGTGGATAATAGCAGAATCCCAAAAAGGCTAATAGAAAGTAATATAGGAGGAAGGAGAAGGAAAGGAAGGCCGAGAACACGATGGAAAAAAAAGTAATTGAAGACATAGAACAATCCAATATCAAGAATTGGCGTGGGAAAACTAGTGACAAAAAAGTGTGGAAAAACACAGTGAAACAAGTCATGGCCCTTCTGGGCCTTTAGTGCTACATAATAATTACTGAAATAAACCGAGTTTTTATTATGCATTAAGGGTGTTTCAAAATGAGCGCAAGATTTGAATTGGGCGGCATTTTCTTTTAATCAAGAGTGCTGGACTAAACATTTGACAACTATCAAGTAGACGCATCGGGATTACCAGTCATGGAAAGCTACACGAACGGACAGCGGATTTTAATAGTGAAAACTTATTTAAAATATGGTGAAAGTTTAGCGGAAACAGTTCGCAAAGTGCGTGCAATTGACAAAATGCACGAAATTGTTTGACAATTAAGAGAGTGATCGGGAAATTTGATCGAACTGGATTGGTTGTGAACGAGAAATCATCAGATCATCCTCGGTCAGGCCGGTTCATTGAAAATATTGCCTTAGTTACCGCAAGTGTTGGTGAAAATCCAGGCACATAGATTCGCCGCCGTTCGCAACAGCTGGCCATTTCGACAAGCAGAGAAAGATCTCCATCTGTATCCTTATAAAATTCCATTGACTCAAGAACTTAAGCCAGGTGATCATGCGCAACGCCGTACCTTTGTCAACTAGGTGTTGGAAAACCAAAGAATGGACGCTAATTTTGTTAGAAAAATTGTCTTTAGCGATGAGCCGCACACTTTCATTTAAATGGGTGCGTAAACACACAAAACAACCGGATTTGGGGAGCAGAGAATCCACATGTTGTTCATCAAAAAACAATGCATCCACAACGAGTCACCGTTTGGTGCGGATTTTGAGCTAGTGAGGTGGTTGGGCCATACTTCCTCGAAGACGACGCCGGCAATGCGGTGACAGTGATTGGTGAACGTTATCGCAATATGATAACGGAGTTTTTGTGGCCTGCATTGGTCGGTATGGATTTAGACGAGATGTTGTTTCAGCGGGACGGGGCAACCTGTCACACTGCGCGAGAGACAATGCAGTTGTTGCACAGAAATTCCCTGGCCGTGTAATCTCACGCACTAGCGACCAGAATTGGCCACCGAGATCGTGCGATTTCTTCCTGGGGTTTTGTGAAGTTTTCTGTCTATGTCAACCAACCAACCATTAGTTCCTGAGCGGAAGCAAGAAATTCGACGTGTCATTGGCGAAATTGAAGGGCAAATGTGCGAAAATGTAATCAGCAACTTCTCTAAAAGACCAACAGCGTGGAGGCCATTTGTTAGATGTTCGCTTCTACACATAATCGCAAATGTATACTTTATATTAAAATGTAAATATCTGCAATTTTTGAGCAAATTATGTGTTTTATTGAATAATTAAAACTTGCGCTCATTTCGAAACACCATTTACATCTGCTTTCTAATAACCATTAATTTATTATAAGTACAGTGAGATCGAATAAGCTTGTCCAAAAAAAAAAACTACCTTCTAAGTAGTTATCAATGTTTCTTTCTAGTGTGATATTAGCCACACTGCGCAATACGTTTGTTCCGATGTTTGTTTATGATTGTTCCGTGTGTTTACGTTTCTTAATTTCACTTTATATTCTTGGACGCTGTTATTATTATACAAATAGTATTTTTCAATACTAATTAAGGATTGTTAAACGAAGTTTACAGTAAGTACATTGTTTCCAATTAATTGAAAACAGTAATAATTGTTTGTAAATTTAAGGTTATGTATTCCGTTGAACACGACAAGTTTATTATTGAATCTTATTTCCGCAATGGCCAACGCAATGAAAATGATGGTGAATGGAAATATTCAGTAAATTTGTGTGTAGATGAATTCGTTAATCGTTTCCCCGACGTCGACTTTGATTACGATAATCTGAGCAGGCATGTAAAGCGCATCGTACATCGTTTCCACAGAACGAGTTGTGTTGATACACAAAAATCTCCTGGAAGACCAACCCTTTTAACTCAGGACACATTAGAGGATATACAGACACGTATTGAACGCAGCCCTACAAAAACCATTACGACACTTAGTGCAACAAAAAGGTGTGTATTTTGTAAACTATAAATTTTTGCATATAAAATTTATTATAATTTGTAATTGCAGCGTTAAGCTATGGAACGTGTCAAAAGTCAAAAGTAAGACGAAAACAATAATGGGGCTCATTTCGAACATGAACTGTAATTACTTATTATCTAATAAAAAGCCAAACTGACAGATACCACTAATCCAAATTTGGGCGGTTCTTTAGATGAGGTTAAACCAGGATAAATTTTCCTAAAGGAACAGTAAATGGGAAGAAATATGAAAATGTTAATTGTAAATAATATTGTTTAATCTTTCTTGCCAATCGTTTCATTGATCTTTATATGTCTGACCAGAATGAAGCTTTATTTGAGTCCAGACAGGAACTGTAAATTTACTTAATAGAGGAGGAACCAATGAGTGTAAGTGTAAATAACAGATTATAGATTATAGTATCATAGTAGAACAAATATTTACTGATATAGGTACATGAATTTCCTTAAAATAAACACGTTTTAATAGCATATGTTTTGTTCGACAGTAGGCAACTAGTCCTAAATGGAGGAAAGTTGCATCATTGAAATCATTAAGTAAAGGATTTTTAAACAAATGCTCAGATCTGATCCAGCAGGTTGGAGTTTTAACAAAGTTTTTCATGATACAGCATTGCTTACACTTGACTGTTTAGATATTTTTAATGATTACATTATGTTATGTTAGTCATTTATTATTGCTAAGGAAAGGCCACGACCTTCTCATGATACCCTATTTAAATATCCTGTACATTTGTAGCTTATCAAGCTTTCAAATACCTCCAGTTACTGGTTAGTATAATAGCTTGGTCTCGAAAGTTAATCATCCTCAGTTGTAATGTTGGAGAAAAAGATTCAGGGTAAAAATTTAGCCTGACTTGTCACTGTGCAAACAGATCACCTGCCTGCATAACTAAATTGATTTCAACCCTGTATCCTGCAGCCACTTGAGAGGATTTCTTTTCTAATACATACTACGTATGGTAACATAGAGAAAATGGATTTAATCATTTACTAACACAAATGTCAAAAAACCTTACATATGATGCTGTAAGGACAAACTAACCTCCCTTATAACTAATTTTGTTCAAATTTAAATGACAAGCAATTTGATTGGCTAATAATAAAACTCAAACATCAATAAACACTTAAAACGTTTTTGCACCTAATGTGTTCTGGAATGCTCCATGTCAACTACATAATTTAAAAAGCCACAAAAAATTTAAACTACATAACCTCAAAAACATGCTGTACATAAGCTCAATGTCATTAAATAAAAACCGAATCATCCCATAACCTCAAAAATTTAAAAGTCAGTTTTAAACGCACATTTCTTATGTCATGACGACGAGTAAGAAAGCTATAAACAACTAACCTGCTGGGGCATTTCCTTGCGCAGCGGCAGGTGCACCTTGTGTGGGTTCATTCAACATCCTGACGAATGCCTCTTGATTCTGAGAGATAAGCTGCAATAGAGCGGGGTTCGTATGTCCGATCTGCTGCAGGACAGCGTTTAAAAGCTGGGGATTGTGTTGGATCACGCTACGCATCTGCTGGAACTGTGGCTGGGTCCGAAGAAAGGCCAAGGGATCGTCGGCGTCCGATTGCCGTTCGTCGACGCCCGACATATCTGCCGACTCATTAACCTACAAATTATTGTGTCAAAATTTGGCGCATCAATAAGTTCTTAACTTACAGCTTCTTGTTCGTCTAGAATCGGCGGTATCCCGTTGATGAGATACTCGACAGCCCGATCGGGATTATTAAAACTAGCTCTAAGGGCGGCCTCAACTTGTTCCCGTTCGTAGCCCATGTCCATGATATTTCTTACCATATTTTGGTACTCCTCGCCCATTAAAAGTGTAGATTCGGCGCTTGTGATGTTAGAATCGCCGGGGGCACTTTGCGTTGTTGTTGTTGTGGTGGATTCTGAGGCAGGGGCTGCCGATGTCGTTGATGTCGTGCTTGTAGTTCCACTACTAAAGTATAAGATAAGTACAGGCTTGTTAGAAACAACAAAACGTACCTTGGAGTCGATGTTACACAGTTTCCATCACCGCTATCAGTTTTTTCAGATTTTTCCACCTGCTTAGGCTTTGTAACCATAACAACAATGAATTTCTTCTCATCAATGTTGTATTCCGAAATTGCATTGTCATCAGTCAGGATTTTACCTAAAGTGGGGTTGTAATGAAACGAAAATGCTATCCACAAAACAATGAGTCATTACCTGCATAGATTAACCTTTGATTTTCCGCAGGGTATTCTTTACCTTTCTCCGCCTCGATCTTTTGCTTTAGATCTTTGACCTGAATGAAAAACGGGTTAAGTTTGGTTATAAAAACGCCGCAGTTTTCGGCTTACCGATTTCGCTGCGTCAATTTCGACCTGGAAGGTTTGCTGCTGCAAATTCTTCAGCGTAATCTTCATTGCGGCCGATGCTTCTGTACAAACTAGAAACAAACTTTCGAAAATAATAAAACTACAGTCTATTGTACTCCTAATTGCGCACTTTTGAGTATTTTTGGCTATGTATTTTTCTTCGCGGATGATAATGCACAACTCACAAATTTGGCGGCCATGTTATTTTGTCTGTCATCACCTCTGACGCTTTTTGCATAACGGACGATTTACATACAATAGCAATTTTACCTTAAAAGTCTAATGTCTGAAGATTACAATGCAATATTTTTTTAATTTAAGTAATAATTGGTTTTACTACTGTAACTATTATAATATTTTAGATTATTAATAAAAATTAAAACTGTAACCAATATTTATACAATAGATAGTTAATCCTAATGGTTAAAATACATACAAAGCATCAAAAAACGGAGTTTGGTACAAAAAACATAGTTTTTCTTAATACAGTGAAGATACTCTGTTATATTCGACAAAAATTGTTATTCTATAACTAGCTGTATTTACTTTACGTAACAAACTTAAATTGATTCGAAAATATTGTATATGTCGGCCAAGTAGATATAGATACAAAGTGATTTTTTAAAAAGTCAATTGCAGTAGCCTAGGGATTGTCCCGTCTATATTAAGCTTTAGAATCTGACAATATGAAAATTGTAACAGAAAGAAAGAAATCTTGACAAAAAACCTGTAATTTACTTACCTTAATAAATTACAAATCAGTTGTAACTAAATACTTGTTCATTTTCACATTTTGTTGGGCCAAAATTTTTAACTACCTGAACTGTCACACAGTTTGACATCCATACAGGTAAATGTCATTCAAAGCTCATTACAGCTGACTGCAGACGGAATAGCTATTTTTCTAGGCTTGCTGCAATTGACTTTTTAAAAAATCACTTTGTATAAATTATGTTCCACATTTTAACCAGCCTTATTGATAAAGGTGTTTGTATTAGAGAAGAATGTTCCCCATAATATAAGACTATAAATAGGGTTTAACTTTCCCTTTCGGAAAAAAAAGGACGCACTACATAAGTAAAACAAAATTGTCAATAAATTATTATTATTACATAAATTCAATCCATTAGACAACATAGTTAAATAAAATACATTCGTTATCCTAAAATAAGTTGTACAAAATCAGTATTACACGTTCCGAATAACTGCTGGTAGAATATAAACATATAAAAGCACAAAAACTACATTTTTCTTGGCGCAAGATACAATCTAATGAAAACATGTAGAATGCAAAATAAAACGCACGTATGTAACAAAATAAAAAAACACAAAAGACATCATTTGGCACTATTGCACATCTTACAGACTACAAGCGTAGAAAAATATCTATCTCTCAGGCATTTTTAGGCTGGTCTATCAAAAGCCCGCTATATATTGTGGCTAAGCCATCGCTTTATTTTATTTTGTACATTAAACAACCAATATAAGCTGAAAACGGGTTATCGTTCCAACTGGGATGTTACTTATGTTAATAGAAATTAATTTTAAACAACCAAAAACATTACAATTAAATATAAGCATAGAGGATGTTTGGATAGTCATCAATCCATATACGAAATTTATGACTACTCTTCCATACACCCTGTTTGATGTGGCACAACTTCAATATACTAGTTTTAGGTTAAGTGTCGCAGACAGTTAATCTGTCCGCATTTGCACCAATTTATTGTTACAATTACATGTAGAAATATCAAGATGATCAGAGGGAGTTAGGCCTCGTCCATTTCGTTGTAATATTGGTGTTATAATGGTTACAATTTATGCTGCACTTGGATATCGAAAACAATTTTATAAAAAAAATGTATTATTTTATGGTTCGGCTACATCAAGAGCATCAATTACAAGATAAAATAATGTTTCTACTTCTGCAAGTAAAAAAATCAGAAAGTATACTCCGTCATCTATAGCACCCGTAACAATCTTTCCACAAATAAAACTCTTGATATATATTAAACAAAACATTAATCCACCATATCAAACGCAATTTTAAACAGAAACTCACACCAAAGAAACTGTTTTAAGTGCAACATGATTCATTAAACAAAGTATTAATGCAGTATTTGCATATCACAAATTCCAACAACAGTACTAAAACACTACTTAAAGTAACTAAACGCAGCGCTAACTCCGGCACAACTGAATTATTTGATTGTAATCATAATTCTACAAGTAATTGTCGAAAAAACTACCTCGCATGTAATGCAAAAACTATCAGAAATAATTTTCACGTTACATACTTGAACACAATTTGATGGTGGAGATCTAGTTGTAATGGTACCAAGGTAAGCGCCGCACCCAGCGCAGGCGCCCATGTGACTGCGAGTGGATTTTGATGCTAGCCCCTTCCGCGGCCCTGACTGTCTCCTTGACACTCTGCATGAGGTTTTGCGCATTGCCTTCCAACATTTCAGTGGCCTCTCGATCCTCCTCAGAGCCTAAACAGAATTCACATTACATATTAGGCTAAAGTATAGAAGTCTGTTTTATGACGAAGGTCCAATGCTGAACCTCTTTATTTTTGTTTTAGCCCTAATAGAATTCGTATATTAATGAACAACAGGTATTTTCTACAATCAAACGATAACTTAATTTTTTTAATGCTTGTGAAACACATAAAAAATATTGTAGATGCTATAAAATTTAAAAAACCTTTGAAAGTGGCGTCATCATAAAAAAAATCGCGACTCCAGAAAAATTATGTAGTTATCATTAGATTCAATCAGTATAAGGAGAGTGTTCAAACAAAGGGGACCTTTTAAATTACGTTTAAAAAACGTTAGCCGCGACTGTTGTTAACATATCCATGGCTATTGTTTCGCTGTAATATTATTTTGTAAGTTACAGTTACAATGCCGGAAAGTTTTGTTCAATGTAGCGCGAAACTGTGCATAATAATTAAATTTTTTGCTAATGAAGGCGCAAATTCGACTGAAATTCTTACAAGTTTCAAGCACAATACAGCGATGAATGTCTTTCTAAAAGTTGAAAGTTTAAGTGGTCTAAATCATTTAAAAGCGGGCGAGCTCGTTTGAAAACCAGCCTCATGTACGACGAGTTGCAAATTAGGGCAATTGTGGAAATGCAGAAAAAGTTATCGTCCTTATTCAGCAAGACTGACGGGTAATAGATTGTCAAATTTCTCAAAATTTACTATTTAGTTTCGAAACTATTGAAGCAAAAGTAACATAAGGCGAGTGCTTGATGGAGTTCGCGCTTGTTGCCCGAAAAACACAAGTTGAATCGTTTGCAAATTACTTCTTTTTTACTGCACCGGTGTGAAACAGAAGAAGGTACATTTTTGAACTCAATTGTGACAATTGGTACATCCGAGTCTAAATGGGTCAGTATACAGTAGCGCCACACCACATCTCCAAAGCCAAAGAAAGCAAAAACGGTGTGGTCAGTTAGTAAAGTGCAATATTTTTTAATATTCTCATGGAATGCTTTTTGTTGATTCCCTTACAGTACTTCTTATAATTAATGCAAATGCTCGCCCTCATACCGCTG
This sequence comes from Limonius californicus, assembly GCA_014611495.1. NCBI lineage: Eukaryota > Metazoa > Arthropoda > Insecta > Coleoptera > Elateridae > Limonius > Limonius californicus. The sequence continues at coordinate 24,767 of JABXWE010001744.1, forward strand.
CAAGAACAACTGAAACTATAAACAAACTTCAATGAGACCTTCTTCCGCATACAGATCCATCCATGTTTTAAGGGTTTGGCCCACTAAAATAATTTTCAGCCGGGAAAAGATTTCAGTCAAATACCAACGTTATCGGAGCTGTTCAAAAGCGGATACGCAAGCAACCCAAAGTCTTCCAAGAGGGTATTAGTAAACGTCCAGATCGGTCGCGCAAATGCATTGTTAAACAGGGTAACTACATCAAAACCCTTTTTTTTATAAATAAATTCTTGTTCAAATTTGAACACTCCCTGCATATAAAGTTTAGTAGAACTAAAATGTCGAACTTTAAATCTTTGATTTAAACGTGTGCATTTGAAATCTCATAAACATCGCACAAAGAGAAACATATACAAGTTTTGGCAATTTAATTCCCAGACTGGCACAGGAAAAAGAAACACAATTTAGGTAACACGAAAAATATTTGATGTTTCTATTTACTTTAATAACGTACTGCAAGTTCTAAAGTTTTTACAAACGGCAAAGGCGTTTGAAAAAAACTGCTTTTAATTCATATCTCCTATGTCCCAAAATAGTCTCTTTAGGAAAGAGAAAAATGTCTGCCGGTGTCAAGTCAGGTGAATAGGGTGGGTAATTGATCTCAACAACACCGTGTTTAACCCCACAATCAGTGCAGAATGGCAGGTGCATTCTCACACAATAAGAATCAGCTACCTTTTTTTCGAAATTGCGGTCTTGGTGATGCTTATCCAATCCACTGCTTGCTTTGGTGTTCCGTCTCACAACAGCCATGATCCCTAACCAGTGACAATGCAATAGTGTCGGAGTAAGTGTGAATAAAGCCTGCGCAATTGTTCTCTATGTTTGTTCATGTGTAACACGATGAGACGAACTTTGGACAAGCGTTTCTCTTTCTAAATCTTCATGTAAAATTTGTTTAATTGTCTCCTCATTGGTGTTCAACTTATCTACTATCATTCTGCGATTTTTGTCACAATTACACAAACTCTTGCAGCCGAATCTGCATTTCGAAAAATCGAAGGACGCCCGTTTCTAGCATTATCCCGTCCAACTTTGTAACATTTAACTCATTTAAACTCGCTGGTATTACTTAATTATGGTGTTATTATTGTAGACCGTTTTCGATATTTTTCAAGTTTCTATTCGAGTATTTCCTAATATACAGCAAAATTTAATATCCACTCGTTGCTCCATGACGACTGACAGAAACACAATGTACGCGCTACCGTTCTGGACAGAAACTAATAGCTGTTTGATCTTCGCTTGCAGCACCCTCTATTGATAAAACTGTGAACCATTATGTGCTGCATTACTTTTGATCTAATTTCATGTTATTTCAGTGCTAGAGTGTCTTTCCAACATGTTACAGCTGGTATATAAAACGATTCTACACATTATGTGTTTTTAATAAAGGGCACTAATGTTAAGCTGTATTTTGAAGTTACACTTCTGTTTGTCAATTAATTTTAATTTTTTCCTTCTTTCGCATTAGTGAGTCGTATTTTACTGGATTTCATCCATACTAGTAAGAAAGATTTATTTCACACATATCCAATCAAGATATTCGTGTTAATCATAGAGTAGGTTTTATTGATATTTTTTTTTATTTATTATACAGGGTGACAATAATCTACCCGTGTTGTATGGGTAACTTTGTTATTATAAGAGTTACAGAGTCGGTTAAATTACCAAAGTTGGGCAGAATTTTGACGCCAATTTAATGCCATTTTTGAATTTGACCTAGATTTTCAACTTTTTTAAATATTTTAAAAATACTAAAAATGAACTATTTCTTAAATGTTAAATAATTCCACAACCATTTATGCTAGAACATAAATAAAAAATGATTTTTGTAGATCTTATTACGTAGAATTCAAAAAAATTATCAAAAAAGTCATGGCGCTCTTGATTTTCGAGATATAAACTAAACTTCCATTTTTTTAAATGGCAATCATAGTTGGCAGTAGGCTCATTAAAAAGCTCTTTTTTTGCTGATTTCAAATATGTATGGGTTGTCCTATCTATTTTTGTTAGTTTGCTCAGGATTTACAAAAATAAAAGTATCAAATCAAAAATTTATCTCTAGAAAGAATGGTGTGCCTTGGAATTGGAAAACAAATGATCTAACGACCTGTTTCGTTTGTTCTTATTAGTTGTCAAATTTAGTTCGCTGTTAATAATAATTACGACTACAATTAGGTGTTACATGTAAGTGTAAAGT
>JABXWE010001745.1:0-80127 GCA_014611495.1 Limonius californicus
AACAATACTTGTTGAAGCTATTTCTTATTTTTGGATTTGTCAGAAATCATTTTCTCAACACGAATAATGTTTTCATGTGTGGTCACTATGTTGTTCTTGCTGATCTGTTAAATTTCTAATATATTTTTTCTTGAGTGGAGGGCTTGTGTTTGGTATCACAAAATGACAAAAATTTTCTATCGAACCTTACACTATCTCGTTCAACTTTACTAGAAGAAACAATACTTGTTGAAGCTATTTCTTATTTTTGGATTTGTCAGAAATCATTTTCTCAACACGAATAATGTTTTCATGTGTGGTCACTATGTTGTTCTTGCTGACCTGTTAAATTTCTAATAGATTTTTTCTTGAGTGGAGGGCTTGTGTTTGGTATCACAAAATCACAAATTTTCTATCGAACCGTACACTATTTCGTTCAACTTTACTAGAAGAAACAATACTTGTTGAAGCTATTTCTTATTTTTGGATTTGTCAGAAATCATTTTCTCAACACGAATAATGTTTTCATGTGTGGTCACTATGTTGTTCTTGCTGATCTGTTAAATTTCTAATATATTTTTTCTTGAGTGGAGGGCTTGTGTTTGGTATCACAAAATGACAAAAATTTTCTATCGAACCTTACACTATCTCGTTCAACTTTACTAGAAGAAACAATACTTGTTGAAGCTATTTCTTATTTTTGGATTTGTCAGAAATCATTTTCTCAACACGAATAATGTTTTCATGTGTGGTCACTATGTTGTTCTTGCTGACCTGTTAAATTTCTAATAGATTTTTTCTTGAGTGGAGGGCTTGTGTTTGGTATCACAAAATCACAAATTTTCTATCGAACCGTACACTATTTCGTTCAACTTTACTAGAAGAAACAATACTTGTTGAAGCTATTTCTTATTTTTGGATTTGTCAGAAATCATTTTCTCAACACGAGTAATGTTTTCATGTGTGGTCACTATGTTGTTCTTGCTGATCTGTTAAATTTCTAATATATTTTTTCTTGCGTGGAGGGCTTGTGTTTGGTATCACAAAATCGCAAAAATTTTCTATCGAACCTTACACTATCTCGTTCAACTTTACTAGAAGAAACAATACTTGTTGAAGCTATTTCTTATTTTTGGATTTCTCAGAAATCATTTTCTCAACACGAATAATGTTTTCATGTGTGGTCACTATGTTGTTCTTGCTGATCTGTTAAATTTCTAATAGATTTTTTCTTGAGTGGAGGGCTTGTGTTTGGTATCACAAAATCACAAAAATTTTCTATCGAACCTTACACTATTTCGTGCAACTTTACTAGAAGCAACAATACTTGTTGAAGCTATTTCTTATTTTTGGATTTGTCAGAAATCATTTTCTCAACACGAATAATGTTTTCATTTGTGGTCACTATGTTGTTCTTGCTGACCTGTTAAATTTCTAATGGATTTTTTCTTGAGTGGAGGGCTTGTGTTTGGTATCACAAAATCACAAATTTTCTATCGAACCGTACACTATTTCGTTCAACTTTACTAGAAGAAACAATACTTGTTGAAGCTATTTCTTATTTTTGGATTTGTCAGAAATCATTTTCTCAACACGAGTAATGTTTTCATGTGTGGTCACTATGTTGTTCTTGCTGATCTGTTAAATTTCTAATATATTTTTTCTTGAGTGGAGGGCTTGTGTTTGGTATCACAAAATCACAAAAATTTTCTATCGAACCTTACACTATCTCGTTCAACTTTACTAGAAGAAACAATACTTGTTGAAGCTATTTCTTATTTTTGGATTTGTCAGAAATCATTTTCTCAACACGAGTAATGTTTTCATGTGTGGTCACTATGTTGTTCTTGCTGACCTGTTAAATTTCTAATAGATTTTTTCTTGAGTGGAGGGCTTGTGTTTGGTATCACAAAATCACAAATTTTCTATCGAACCTTACACTATTTCGTTCAACTTTACTAGAAAAAACAATACTTGTTGAAGCTATGTCTTATTTTTGGATTTGTTAGAAATCATTTTCTCAACACGAGTAATGTTTTCATGTGTGGTCACTATGTGGTTCTTGCTGACCTGGTCAAATTTCTAATAGATTTTCCTGATCGATACATTTCTTCTGTCCAAAATTTGCCTTGTGCGTAGATTACGCGAATCCCATAGATAATTTAGACTTGTTTTAATTTTATTTTTTATCAGTACCTCCCAGCACCAGAATTCATGATTTGAATAAAAATGCATAACTCTTATATGAATAGCTATAATTAAATCAGAATATACTTGCTATGACAATTAAGGGTTCAAAAAGCAAAGCACTAACACTTCAGTAAAGGCTGGAAATATTTGAAACGCCCTCGTACAACATACTCTGATATTAGTTTATCTATTGAAGGTTTTTTTACTACTTCTGAATTTAATAAAAATCCTTTCTCTCATACGGTTTCACATATTTAATTGCTTCCAACATAAAGCATTTCTGTTTTTTTAGAATGCAATATAGTTATTACGGCCTCTTTAAGCTAATACATTTTTTACTTACCACGCAATAAATTTTTAGAAAGCATTGGTAAGATTGAAGCTTTTGAAGTGATTTTATTTTTATCTTTTAGACTTAATCCAATCTACGATAACGAAACAACATTCTTGACATTTAAATTCTGAGTGGAATACAAAGCAACAGCCTTGAACTGTCAGAAAAAATGTAAAAAAAGCAAGATGTCGGAGCGAGTTCATTAAATGCTTGAGAGTTTCAAGTACAAATTCTGTACTAACAGTTCTTATTAGTGGGGATCACAATTACTGTATTAACTGGCAGTTTTGGGCTGTTAATTTGCGCACGCGAGGAAGTTTGTCACTTTAAACCAAAAGCACGCAATACAATTGTTTTATTTCTGATACGTAAAAAATTGTTTAATGTTTTTACAGTTATTAAAATTGCTATGTATTAATTACTTTAACTTTTAGGTGTTGAGGAGGCAGTAAAGCTAGTCAAAAAGGAAGGAGGACGAGTGTACGGATACACATGTGACCTAACAAATCGGGAGGACGTCTACCGAGTGGCAGCGAAAGTAACTCAAGATATTGGGCAGGTAAGTTACAAGTAGTGGAATTGCAAATAAGAGAAACTGAAAATCAATCTCGAGCTCGTTACAACCGTATTACAGCGAATCCATTATTTATTAGCAGGTGACCGTGAAATTCTACCTCTCGCATTTAATCACCTACATTTGGATACAGCAACGAATGCAGAACTCAATTATAATATTACGTCAACGAATTTCTGTTACATAAGCACGACTGGTTGTGAAAATTGTAAGAGCAGACTGCACGCGATTAGATTGTATTTGCTCTGATTTTTCGATTGATTAATTAGAGCGCGACAAAAATGTTTTTATTCGTGGTTTCTAGTCTGTACTTTTACATACGGGACGGTCTGGGAAATTGTCATTGCAATTAACGATTTTACTATCGATTTAAGCATTTGCTTATTTATGCAATGGAAATTACTTTAGTACTTGTAATAATTATCAATTATTGTACTTTAATATCGTATCTAAGCACACACTTGTGATAGCAGCAATTAGGCTATAACTGTGGAATGCTTAGGTGTGCTATAAACTATTCCAAAGTTGAGTAATATTGCTACAAAAAATCTCAAATTTTTCGTTGTATGATACGACCTTGCTTATTACGTCATTATTGTAATGAATATACATGTCAGATTCGAAGGGTTACATCTTAAGAATAAAATAAAATACAACGGTTGAAGGATAACTGGACTTTATTAAGAACGATCCGACTTGGTCGAGATACCGTCTCTGAATCCCCCTTTTTACACGAATATAATTAAAACATATAACTGCATGACAACAATGACCGCCTTGTGTTAGAGCGTCGAGATAATTCACCAGCTGTGTGTTTACAAACGTGTGCAACGTCGCTAAAGCATGCGTGCTATAATCTATTGCAGTTTTTGGAAACACTTAACTTTTTCCAATTAACATATTGAATTACTACACTAGTTAATTATAACCTAAAAGAGCAAACAGTCCTTTATTCACAAAATAACGACAGTTCCAGTAATCCCTCCGTCGGTTGGCTCCATAACAAAAACAGGCGATAAATTAGACGAATGCTCACACGGCCAGACTGACATTAAATTCGCTCTCGAATTTGTGTGGTACTCGTCCCAGGATTCAAACTGAAAAGATAATCAAACCAGTAATCCGTTTGAAGACAGCGCCATGCTGAGACTCAAAGCAAAATCTTTAAAGGCTCAGAAACTCAATTTATTTAACACCGTTCTACTACAGACTCAAAATTTTGCTTTAAGTTCAAAGCGTTACGACTTTCAACACAGATTTTTATTTATTTGTTTACTTATTAACAGTCAAGTGCAAAGCGTTACGGCTTTCAACACGACTTATAAAAATCCAAGTGCAAAGCGTTACGGCTTCCAACACAGATTTTTATTTATTTGTTCTTTTTTTCCAAGTGCAAAGCGTTACAGCTTTCAACACGACTTATAAAAATCTTTGTGCAAAGCGTTACGGCTTTCAACACAGATTTTTATTTATTTGTTTTTTTTCTTTTTCTATTTTTTACAATAACTTAACTTCACCATGCTCACATGGCCAAACAACGTACCTTGTTATAATTTGGATTCTTCCGAAAACTCTCCAGGCCATACCCAAACCATATCGCTGGTGATGACCTTTTTCCTGTTGGTGGTAAGATTTTTCACTTCTATTCTGTCATTGGGCAATAACGTGATGACCTCGCATGGACCTTCGTACTTCTTGTCCAGTTTGGCCAGATGTAAATTTCCAGAAGGATGGTAGATGAAATCTCCGACGATTATTGTTTTGTTTGTTTATCTTTGTTTGGAGAAAATCCGGTAGATCTTTGAACACTTTTTCCTGGCATACGCGCTGTAAGTGTCGGAATTTCGGTTGGTACAGAGACTTGCAGTCCGTAATTTTTCGCTGAGATTTTTCTTAGCAGGAAACAGATTGATAATTTCAGCCTTAAAGTCGTCCCAATTTGTTTCTTCGGGGTGCCATGTGGCATACCAGTCTTGTGCTTTACCTTTGAGTCGACTTGTGGCCCGCATTAACATCTCATATTGCTTCCACTTAAAAGTTGTGCCCAATTTTTCGATTTGTGAGCACCAAAATGCGGCTTCCTTATCATCGTTTTTGGGGTCGTAGTCAGGGACGTCAACTGGGGTGGACGGTCTTGCGGCACTGTTTACTTGATCTTGCATTCCTCTCAACACATTTGTCAACACTTCAGTAATTTTTCCATTTTATTATTTTTATGCGCGAACAACACAGTCACAACACAGATTGTCTTTTGGTTTATTTGGATTAGCGAATCCCACTTCTGATGTCAGATTCGAAGGGTTACATCTTAAGAATAAAATAAAATACAACGGTTGAAGGATAACTGGACTTTATTAAAAACGATCCGACTTGGTCGAGATACCATCTCTGAATCCCCCTTTTTACACGAATATAATTAAAACATATAACAATGACCGCCCTGTGTTAGAGCGTCGAGATAATTCACCAGCTGTATGTTTACAAACGTGTGCAACGTCCCTAAAGCATGCGTGCTATACTCTATTGTAGTTTTTGGAAAGACTTAAGCTTTTTCCAATTAACATATTGAATTACTACACTAGTTAATTATAACTTAAAGGAGCAAACAGTCCCTTATTCATAAAATAACGACAGTCCCAGTAATCCCTCCGTCGGTTGGCTCCATAACAAAAACAGGCGATAAATTAGACGAATGCTCACATACACATATCTGTGGTAAATTGAAAAAAGGTTCCGGATTTGCTAAAAGTAGTATCTGCAATATTAAATTTCGAAACTTACACCTGCCCTTGCAGACACCACTGTATGACCATTAATAAATACGAGGGTCATTCGTTGGAATGGAATATACAAACGGTTTATATAGTTGTGGAATTATTTTTGTCCACATCCGGTAGTATTTGTTGATTTCTATCAAAATATTGACAGAAATGATGAATTATTCCCTAGGCACACAATCTTCCAAAATTCTTCCCAGGGAGTTTTTATTTATGGGACCTCGATGGGGCAGTGCGAATACGCGCTATCATTCGAGGTCCGGTCCGATCGGCTGCGTGGTCGAACCCCGGCTAAGGTGACCGTATTCCACTTAGTTAAATTTAGGGTGCATGTTGCATGCATGGTAAGGGACGCCCGCACCCCCTGAAGTAATGCGAAAGCGATTCCGGGGAATAGTATGAATGAATGGAAAAAAAGGAAGTTGTTATTATCAACCAGCATTTTAACTTCTTCTTCTTTTTCCTCCTTTATTTAGCCAAGCGCCTATTTTTCGTTAACTAAATAATTCATTTATTAACAGTAAAATTAAATGTTACATTTTCGCAAGAAGTTAAATTAATGGAATGGAGTACAACATCGAAATTATAATTTTCCTTTACATTTGAAGTTAAATTTATGGTGTGCTACAGAACACGCTTCGCACTGTTTGTATCCTGCAACACTTTATTCGCAATGGTTGTCTTATTCTCAATGGAATCTTCAATATAACCTTCTATGACGGCTGTCGAACGCCATCTCCATGACGCTTTATGGTGGTTGTATCTGTTCCTGCGTCGGCTATCAAAATAGCCGCGGACAATGACCAGTATACAAGGCTGCATCTGATAAATTTAGAAAAGGAGTAACTTTGCATGGTACTTTCGCAAGCTTAGTTTTTTCAACTACCTGTAGCGTACGTTTCCCAGATTTATACCACCTTCAATTATCTGTAATCCCACACAGGCAATACATGTAACTAAACATATTGAGCGAAACCATCCGATTATAACGGAAAACATCCACCCTGTTTCACCGAGCGAAATAGCCCAAATTATAGCCGCTCTTCCCAAGCGAAAAACACCAGGCCACGATCTCATACCCAACACAGTCTTGAAACAACTAACCAAGAAGTCACGATGATTAACGCATGCCTTCGCACTGACTACTTTCCTCGGAACTGGAAACATGCTCACATCCTCATGTTCGCTAAACCAGGGAAAGATCAGAAAGACATCAAGAGCTGCAGACCAATAAGCCTGCTAACGACCCTTTCTAAAATCCTGGAAAAAATTAATCACACCCGACTACTAAAAATTATGAAAACCCAAAATATGACACCCACCTTTCAATTTGGGTTCAAATCAACTGTCATCAACTACAGAGTACCACTGAAACCATTGAAAAAGGATTTGAAAATAAATATTATCTTCTTGGATGTGGCTCAAGCTTTCGACAAAGCGTGGATCGAAGGTCTGGAGAAAAAGCTACTAGGTACCAACATACCAAGTTGTTTGCAAGCAGTCATCTTCTCGTTTTTAGAAAACAGAACTTTTGCCGTTAAAATCAACTCATACACATCCCTCACCAAAGCTATACACGCTGGAGTACCACAGGGAAGCATACTGGGACCCCCATTATTTTACATGTACACTTCGGACTTCCCAACTACTACAGCATCTATAGCTACATTTGCAGATGACACGGCGATAATCACGCAAATTTTTCAAATCTTCATGTGAAGCCTATTGACTCCTCTCCTTATTCAGGGTCAACACATCTGCCATCATTCGGTCGGTCATTCGCCGATTTTTTTGCTAGAGTTTCACGAACTCTTGCGAACGAAACGGGATTTCCAGAGATCAACGAACGTTCGCTTGTAAGATCTTGTCGAAAATCCTTATATTCATCTTTGAAACGTTTAAGCCTTTTAAATACATTAATACGTTTTATGGTGTTATCACTGGCAAGCCCCCACGTACTGAAGCGGGCCTCCAGGCCAGGATCTTTGTCGGCCCCCCCTATTTACCATTAAGTTTAAGGGCAGCGTGATGCTCTATAGGATTTAGGATAAAATAAGTCAGTTTAAATGATGACACGATAGCAATATTTATATTTATAGAAATAACTACATTGTTAATAAGAAATCCAATAATATCAAGAATTATTTTAAAGTATATTTTCTAGCTTTTTCACTTCAAAGTTTTCGAAAAGCCGGTATGACAATAACTTACGAAAAACCGGTATGAGGAGAATTTAATGTGCCTATAATAAAATAATTAATTTTAGTTGGATGGGCAAAACAAAAATTCAAATGTTTTAAAGTACCGTTTTTTTTTCTGTTCATTTCATTTAGCTGACCACCCGCCAAGCTGGCGAACTAATCCCGGCCTCCCAGGCTACAGCCTTGTCAGCTGCCCCTCTCCCTATGGGAGCCATCATCACTGGACAAAGTTTTCAAAATTCTATACGTTTCTGTTGGATTTTTCCTAATTTAAAGTAAAATTTAATATTTATTCGTTGCGCCACGACGACTAACAGAAACAGCTGTCCAACCTTATAGGGTATATTTTTTTGAAACCTAATGAAGAAAGGAGGTACCCATTTCATAACACTTAAACTAAGAGCCCTCATACATCTTGAGAAGGGAAAGGAACTTTCCCAACAGAGAAACAGTAATTCTATGTGCCAATAAAATTTAATTGCCTCTTGTCTGCAATATACGAATTTGTCAAAAATAAAAGAAGAAAATCATTGCATAATATGATAAAATATTTTGCCCTTTAAGTTGACAAAATGGAGCGTTGCAAACAACAATATTCTTAAGAGAATCTGAAACACACGATGGCTTCAGTCTAAATGGCAACAAGCTTGATTGATTTATCCTACTAAAATAATTATGTAGCCTTGTTGTAGTTCTTGTTTCGTCATTACAGCTTGAAAATATATCTTAAATATGTTATCATAAATCAGTACTAACAAATAACTCAATATAGTTTCATTTCATACTATGTACAAATACTCTAGTATAAAAAACAGATCAAAAATTATGGAAATCAAACTATGGCGCGTCTTTATGTGATATATGGCCAACTTTCATCCAAAAATTTTTTATATCTGCTCAATGGATACTGAATTCGTATTTTGCTTCTGGTTAACGGTAGAAAATTCAACACTGCACCTGCTGTATGAGCTGGTTGGAAATACGAGGATGGTTCGATAACCACGTGGCCTAACAAAGAAAACGTTTTTTTCGACAAAAAACATTTTATTTTTCAATATAGTCTTCTGCTCGCTCAACACACTTATTCCGACGATATTCCAAATTAGCAATGCTTTCATTGTAGGTCGATGAATCCAAGTCCTCGAAATAGCTATTTACAGCAGCGATTACCTCGGAATTAGACGAAAATCTCTTACCGCCGAGTCATTTTTTCAGGTTTGGAAACAGATGATAATCGCTGGGAGCCAAATCTGGGGAATAGGGCGAATGGAGCACTAATTCAAATCCCAATTCATGAATTTTGGCCATTGCAATCGCAGGCTTGTGGGCAGGTGCGTTATCTTGATGAAAAAGCACTTTCTTCTTTACCAAATGAGGTCGTGTCTCTTTGATTTTGTCGCTAAGTTGTTGCAATAAATAGGCATAATACTCAGCATTTATTGTTGTCCCCTTTTCTAAGAAGTCGACCAAGATAATTACATGAGAATCCCAAAATACGGTTGCCATAACCTTTCCTGCTGACAAAACCGTTTTTGCTTTCTTAGTAGCGGAGAACCTTTGTGTGTCCATTGTTTGGACGTTATTTGGTTTCGGGAGTATAATGGTGGACGCAGGTTTCATCGACGGTTATGAAACGGCGCAAAAAATCCTTCGGATTGTGGCGAAAACGTGCCAAAAGGTAGCGAGAAACACTCAAACGATTCAGTTTTTGCTCCGGTGTGAGCAACCGCGGCACCCAACGCGCCGAGTATTTTTTCATTTCCAATTCTTCAGTTAAAATTCTGTACACACTGTCATTTGAGATACCCACTATGTCTGCTATCTTGCGCACTTTTACTCCACGGTCATCCAATACGATACGGTGGACTTTTTCAATCATGTCCGGGGCAGTAGCAGTTTTGGACGTCCACTACGGGGTTCATCATTTGTGCTCACACGACCACGCTTAAATTCGGCAACCCAGTTTTTAATCATTGCAAACGAAGGAGCGGATTCCAATAGTGTTGAATCCAGCTCTGCTTTGATTTCGGTTGGTGTTAGGCCTTTCAAATGAAAGTACTTTGTCACTGCTCTCAACTCAGTTTTTTCCATTGTTTACAAAATCACACGAGACGTTCACTTTGGCGTACTGTCAAAAACAGACTAATTGACAGATCGCTCTGTACTGTCATTTTGATTTAATAAAGGATAGTTCTACAGAATGGTAAAGAAGCTTCCTCCGTATTCGTGCCATCTTTGTGTTAGGCCACGTAGTTATCGACCAATGCTCGTACTCAGGCTGATGTTCATCAAAAATGAAACGAAAAATAGTTGTTGGTAATTGTTGGCATTGACGTTCTACAACAAATTGGTCCATTTATGCCTCTTCTTGAAATCGCAATCCAAATCCAAATTTGAGGATATCTAATGAGGTCTCCTGCGTTGTATAAAGATTTTCGATTGGTAACGTACGATGCATGCGGGTTTGACTTGGAAGAGAAGGGCGGACGACAGAAACAAATGGAGGGAACTCGGGGAGGCCTACATCCAAAGATGGATTGAAGAAGGCTGAAAGAAGAAGAAGAAGAACGTACGATAGTTTTGAGAGTTTCCGTAGTTTACGTAATATGAAATCATGCTTCGTCGCTGAAAAATGTCATCATGGTTGAGCTTTTCATTAAAACATGTACAGAATTGTCGAAAATTTCAAAATCTACTGGCTACAATTCTTGAACGATTGGCACTTTGAATGGATGCATGTGCAGTACTTTTTTGCAAAAACAACAGTATGCTCATTCTCTGCTTGACGAGGCAAACATCTTAAGGATTTGTTGTGCATGCAACCGTTGTTGAATATTCTGTATAGTGTCTGCTGAAAGCACAGATGCTCCGCCGTTTAGACTTTTCTTTACAGACACTGTTTTGTTTCGTGGTAACGTTGAAGAATACTATGTATGTAATTTCATAGCCAACTGTTTCGTTGAGAAACTACCATTGGAACTGATTGAAGCAAGAACAATAGGAGTCCTACTAAACACTTAGTATTTTTATTCAAAACGAAACTGTGTAATTTGATTATCTTGCGACCAAGTACTACATTTTAATCATGAAGAAAGCTGGTGTTACATTGGCAGGACAAAAACAGAAACAAGGAACACACGAAAGGACAGTACCTAATAAAAATGACACTTCACAGGTAAAATGCCCACGTATCGCTAATGGAACTGGCGGTAAATATTTATAAACAGGTTCATGGGCAAACCCAACGTATTGTTGATAATAATGAGACTAAATCGAGGTTCAATGCAAGCAAAAATTGTCCTAATTCGGTTACGACGTGGCGTCTATTATCTATCTCTGTATTTTATTTCAAATTGCTGTAATCATACTGTTTAATGGATACTCAATAGACACAAATGTGAAGTTTTCGCTTTCTATTGATTAAAGTTCATTAAAAGTAGATTGTCGTTTGTAAGTAACTCATAACAAAGTTTCATTAAAAATATGTTATTCTGTTTCGATAATTGTTTAAAATCAATATATGTATAAGAGCCTTTGTAATTGTTAATTGTTGCAAAATCAGAATATCGCGGTCAGTTTTAGATGAAAATTAACCAGTTGAATTTTTCAAATTACTGATTTAATGGGATTATTTACCTTATGACGGATACGGAAAATACATTGACGGTATAATTGGTAAATAGCGTAATAAAACAAAAAGCTAACCTCACATTTCATTTAATGCGGTGTTAGGCGACATTTGCATATCACTATTCGCAAAACAACCAGAAAAAGCGGACTTAAAAAAATGTTATTACTACTGACGTAAATGTAAATAACCCAAATTTACCAACTTCGGAGATCCCGGTTGCTGTTTGTAATTGTGGAATGTTATTAGTTATATATTAGTTAAACTTTTATACATAACGTGACAAAAAGTATAAGATACAATAAGTTATATTCTGGAAGTATATAATATTAAATAATTTGGGAATTAATCAGTGGCGTAACAATGGAAGAACTTTTCTAAATCACCGTAAGCCCTCTTTTAGAACAACAAAATAAATTTTTACATACATTACATAAGGAACTTCACCATTTTTAGGAGCGTTTTTCACTGAAAGAAACCCAGTTTCATATATTCCTAGTATACTTATCGTTGCAAATAAGCGACGCCACTTACGAAAACATGAAACAAAGAAACGACTCACCAATCTGTTGCTGTTATTAAGTATTGTAGTGTAACTTACAGGAAGAACTGCCTAGTAGGAAACATGTAAACCATGGCTAGCCATACTTGTACAAGTTTTCAATATTACCTGCCTATATTCCGAGAGCTCTCAATCACAACTACACTCGTATAACACAAGCAATACTAATCAGTATTCATACTTTATCTCACCGTAGTTAAATACCAGAATAATATCCTGAACGTCTATTACTCAATCACTAGTGCACTAAATTCATTATAATAGATAGGTAAACTGCATGCACAAACACAAGCATGCTACACCCACAAGATGCAAAACCCATCTCCGCGTTCCTATATTTTTCGTCGATCCGCCCTCTTACTTAAACGCCCTGCCTGGTATTTCTTCACCCTTGAGGTCAAGATGCGACTCAAAAATCTCAATTAGTTACGCGCACATGGTAAACGTAGAGTTTATTCCGAGTTATTACACTTTAAACGAACAGCTTATATTTATTTATTTGAATCGCCAAATATATACACTACATGTCCAAATTAAATGTTTACATCTAACTCTATTTCTATTAACATAATAGCATTAGTTTGTGCATTAACTATTTCCAAGGAAAGGTATTTAAAGCAAAACCTTCTCTAGCAAAAAATCTCGTAATACTGCAGCAGCTGTAATTTGCCACAAATACATAAGATATCACCATTATAATATTGCTGACCTATTTCCGGTGTAGTAGATAGCTTTCGTGAAACATTTATTGAATATTTTAAAACCCCCAATGTTGAAAATATATGAATCTTATATTCGTGGACACCCTCATTGAACACTTTTGACAGGTATTTAATTTTAATCGAAGAAACAAACTAATATGTGACTTGCGTTTTACAAAATCTTTACTTCCATTTCCTCTAACTATGTTCGACTATTACAAGTAATATACCCCCAAGATATTACAATACGAAAACATATGTTTCTTTTGCAACTTTATTTGATAATTTACAGTCTTCTTCACAGAGGGTATTAAGTAAATATGATGAAAGTATTAAATTAGTAAGAAAACATCCAGAAACGATACGTTGTGGCAGTAAATCACTTGGTCACGACTTATTTAACCTTCTGAATGGACCAACGTTGTCAAGCTGCTCTACAAGTTTATATTCACGCCCAGCAAGCTTATCGTTATATTGCCATCCGTTTTGTGTATTTGCCCTGTTATAAGGGTAATTTTTAAATCTTCATGCAATGATTGGTTGGTGGCGTACCAGGGTGCATCTACTATCCGTCGGAGCACTTTTGATTGGAACCTTTGTATGCTTTTTAGTCTTGTTGGTTGAGCACATCCCCATAACTGGAGTCAATAGAACCAGATGGGTTTGAGCATGGTTTTATATAATAGCAGGTTATTGCTGATTGATAATTTAGATTTTCGACCAAGAAACCAATAGATTTGTCGATACTTGAGATCTAACTGTGTTCGTTTGGCTTTTATGTGTATGTTAACCGTTGATCTAAATGTAACCCAAGATATAGCACTTCCGTTTTCACCGGTATGGATGCATCATTGATTCTTACTGCTGGGCAATTATTAGTTTGGGCAGTGAACATGACTTGAACTGATTTTGACCTATTCACGTTAGTTCTTTATTTGTTTTACCATTCTCTGAGGAGATGTAGATGTATTTTACATTTTTAGAAACTATATTAGGTATCTGTTAATAGTATAACAGGATCGTTCGTAAATGTGCAATCCTGGACTTTTCCATTTGAGGTATATCCCTTGTATATCAAGTAGAGAAGGGGTCCAAGTACACTGCCTGGGGGATATATTTGTGTGAGTAGGTGATGGTGTTATTTGATTGATAAGTGAATTTGAGAGTGTTGTCTAGCAATCAGTTTGACAGTTAAGGTGAATGGACATAACCTGAAAAGTCAAGTAGGCTGTTAATATTTATTTTCATATATGCACAGCTTCTAGAAGTATTTTACTGTTAAATGTACAATAGTGTATGGAACGGGAACCCTATACTTACTATGGTAATTTTTGTTTAAACTTCTTACGGTTTAAATAAAAATTTATCTTTATTTAGTCTTAATAGTGATGGAAATTAGGATCTTTTAATTTTACGTGTTTGTAGCTTAAATAATTGAACATACGTTACGTAATTTTCCAGATAGTTTTCAAAAAATATTTGTATTGCATATAAGTTTAGAGCGTATATATTTTTTTCTTGTTGCAGTAACTAAAAATAGGCCGAACTTAAGAAATACATAAAAACATCTTTGATAAAGTTTTGATACCCCCATGCTTTGTGATATTTTCTTATGCGACCTATGATCTCTCCAACTTTTTGATTAAAACTTGGTATTATATTTTTCCGTTTGATCCAGGTCATGGACATGTACATACATATGAAAAGTGAAAGCTATTATGAGCTATTTCTTTCGATGCATTTTTATTACAAAAATGTTTTTACTGTTTCATTAATTCTACATCAGCGGTGCTTCTGGCCCTAAAGTTGTAGACAGCATTACGTGAAATGTCAAATAGCAAGTTCTTGCAACAAAGCGGTGATATTAACTTATTAAAGCTTTGCAACACGATGCGGTTGAAGTCGAGTGAATGGCGTACACGTGCCCATTTGCGCTGCAGCAAGAAGTGTAATAGATCACGATTGCATTGTTTGTCATTTTAGCAGTGATAGCTGCAATTTATGGATGCATAACAACCGATTTTCTGTTTGTCATAAGCATGCTAATTGCTTTTGTATTACGTTGTAGAATTAAACGCCAATAAACAGTAGTTGTTTTTGTCATAAAAAAGTAATTACCATTTTGGTCTTGGTGTTTTGCAATGGCCGTATAATTTCTACCTGGCTGATTTACGTCTTTGCTCAATACTATTATTTAATCAGACGTCATCTTCTGTAATAGTTAGTTATTACTTGCACAAGTGATGTCTACTTACAGTTACACTACAATGCGTCTGCGGAGTGTTCTGCAACTAATATTTGATATTATAGTTTTGAAATATGAAGATAGGTTAATAAAACTACACCAAGACAACTTGCTATATTTATATACTAACCAGACGTACTTTTTTTACGAGTAATGATCCCTTTTGCGGGGGGCACGTTAAACTGCTGGTTTTAGTTATCAAAATACTACCTTTAGCAATAATAAACCATATACTAGATTTGTTCGTTTTAATTAATAATAATTCATTAATAATAATTTATTGATTAATCGGCCATTGGCCTAGATACAGCGGAAGAAGAACTTACCTTTACTGTATACCCTCCTACTTTTTCTTTAAATCTGATAAATGTTTTTTTTTTGTTACGTTCCGCAGTAGAGATGAACGCTACTTGTAGTACGCTACTGTGTGTAGTACGCGACTATGTGTAGTACGCTACCGGCAACAAAAAATATCTTCTAACGGTGGCGAACAAAAAAAGCAATAGCCATTGCATAAAATCGAGATAATACTTCTTCACTGCATAAGTTTCACTAAAATATCAATTTAGAGGTTGAAAATTGTAACGGAAGAAACGAAAGAAGAACTTCCCTTAACTGTGTATTCTCCTACTTTTTCTATAAATCTGATAAATGTCTTCTTTTTGTTTGTTACGGTTCGTAGTAGAAATTAATGCTACTTGTAGTATGCAATTTTATTGCTTTATTGCTTGTAACGGCAGCGAACTACAGAAGAGCAATAGCTGTTGCAGGAAATCGAGAAGACATTTTTTCGCTACATAAATGTTACCTTAATATCAATTTAGGCTGAAAACTGTAACGGAAGAAACGAAAGAAAACTTCCTTTAACTGTGTACTCTCCTACTTTTTCTACAAATCTGATAAATGTTTTCTTTTTGTTTGTTACGGTTCCCCGTAAAGATGAACGCTACTTGTAGTATGCAATTTTGTACGCTACCTGCAACAAAAAATAGCTTGTAACTGTGGCGAACTTCAAAAACCAATAGCTTCTGCGGGAAATCGAGAAGACATTTTTTTGGTACATAAATTGCACTGAAATATCAATTTAGGTTGAAAAGTGTAATGGAAGGAACGAAAGAAGAAGTTCCCTTAACTGTGTACTCTCCTACTTTTTCTATAAATCTGATAAATGTTTTCTTTTTGTTTGTTACGGTTCGCAGTAGAGATGAATGCTACTTGTAGTATGCAATTTTGTAGTACGCTACCTGCAACAAAATAGCTTGTAACGGTAGCGAACTACAGAAAAGCAATAGCTGTTGCAGGAAATAGAGAAGACATTTTTTCGCTACATAAATTTCACTGAAATATCAATTTAGGCTGAAAATTGTAACGGAAGAAACAAAAGGAGAACTTCCCCTAACTGTGTACTCTCCTACTTTTTCTATAAATCTGATAAATGTTTTCTTTTTGTTTGTTACGGTTGGTAGTCGAGATGAATGCTACTTGTAGTACGCAACTTTGTGGAGTACGCCACCTGCAACAAAAAATAGCTTGTAACTGTAACGAACTACAAAAACGCAATAGCTTCTGCGGGAAATCGAGAAGACATTTTGCGCTACATAAATTTCACTGAAATATCAATTTAGGCTGAAAATTGTAACGGAAGAAACGAAAGAAAAACTTCCCTTTACTGTGTATTCTCCTACTTTTTCTATCAATCTGATAAATGTTTTCTTTTTGTTTGTTACCGTTGGTAGTAGAGATGGATGCTACTTGTAGTACGCAACTTTGTGTAGTGCGCCACCTACAACAAAAAATAGCTTGTAACTGTATCGAACTACAAAGAAGCAGTAGCTATTGCTGGAAATCGAGAAGACTTTTTTGGCTACATAAATTTCACTGAAATATCAATTTAAGTTGAAATTTGTAACGGAAGTAACAGAAGAAGAATTTCCCTTTACTGTGTACTCTCCTACTTCTTTCATAAATTTGATAACTGTTTTTTTTTATGTTTGTTACGGTCTGTAGCAGAGACGAACGCTACTTTTGTGTAGTACACTACCTGCAACAACAAATAGCTTGTGACGGTAGCGAACTACAGAAACCAATAGCTGTTTCGATTAACGTTAAACTGCAAATTCCATAAAAATAAATTATAACGTGTATTAATATTTAAAAATATTGTACACTTTGCAATACAGGAGATATAAAAATGTCAAGTGTGCGAAGGATAAATTTTGTTAATGTAAACATGTGTTGCAGGTTTGTATGCAAGGGGCTCAGTTGAAGCAATGTAGATTCCTCAGTCGGTTGACAACTAAGTTTCAAACTCTGTATCATAAGCAATATTTCGTATGATTTCAATGTTATTTATAATTTCTGCAACTGCACAAGAACGGTTGTTCTCAGAAGTAACTTTTACGATGCACTTGCATGTATTGTTGAAAATGGTATACACGTCTGAATAGAGCCATTGAATCGTTTATCTTGCGAGCGACCAAGAGTAATAGGCTGTGGTGATATTTACTGCAACACAGTTTTAAATAATGTCGTGCTGTATTTCCAAGTGCATCCCCTGACAATAAACAAATCAAAGAACTTCTAAATAATTTATATCTTTCTGTATAAGTGGGTTACACCTTGTTTCATAACAATATGCAATTATATTGTTATTTACTTAAATTTTAGAAAAAGTAATGAAAATAGTTAAACACAAGATTTTAAAATATTTAAAAGAAAATACATCTGTTAAAATAAATTATTTGAAACACATATAGTAAAATAAACAATGAGGTTGTTTTGGCCAATTTGAGCCAAAAAGCTTTTTAATTATTTTATAATATAAGTTAGTGGGTTCGTGGGCTCAAATTATTTGTCTATCTCCTAAGAAGATACATTTTGTATTTAACAATAAGGGACAATATGGTGAGCACTGCGTCTTCGTAGCCACATTCTACTTCTCCGCAGTCGAGAATAGAATGAGGTCAGCATAAAGATTTTAGAGGACCTTTCCCGTTGTAGATGAATGCCCTAACCAGTCGCTTATTGTACTCGTACATACATATGTTTAGCAAATAACAACTTTAAATGTTTCTGTTTGTGTTGATTCACTTTAAAATATCGGCTACTTTTTTGGTGATTATCGAGGAATAAACTGAAAACATATATTCAAAAGCTCGAAATGCAGAAGTGTTTTTACTGTTACAGTTAGATAGAGATTTGTATTACGGCCGAAAATGTCCCCAGTTCAATTCCCGGAAACTGTCACAAATAATTTCGGTTTCCAGGAGGACTTAGCTTTAAATGAGAACTTAAATAATAGACGGCTAAAGCAGAGTGCCCACCACATGACGAGATAGACGTTTTAAAAATGTGTTCATATTTTGTCTGAATGACGTGGCTAGTACGATATCCAAATTTACTTCTCGTAGACGTTTTTGGTATTCAAACCAAAATTACGCTGTCGCAAAATCCAAGAGGTGCTAATTCTGAACATTTACTTACATAATTAGCATACATAAATTCAATTTAAGTCCTTCAAAATTTTTTTCCGGCAGCAATTTAGTATGAAGCGCGATAATAATGACTTTGTATAGCAAATAAGGTTTTCACCGGAAAGGTAGTTTAATTCGTCGGAGGAACAGGAAACTTAAAAAAACGTATGATTTTAATAATTTAAAAGCCATTTCCACATATCAAGTTAATATAATAATGATTTTCTGTAGCAAATACGGTTTTGGAACTAGAAACGTCGTTTGGTTCGCTGGGGGAAGAGGAAATTTAAAATTGTAATTGTGAAAGTGCAATCAGTTAAATTGACGTAGAGAAAATCACAACAAAAGTTTTGATTAGTAAAAGGTAGACGAGCGTTAGGGGTAATATAAAGACCTTTTCTTTGCAAATTCCATGTTACAAACATAAGAAAAGAAAAAGCCATAGGGATACATATCAACAATGTAATTTTTCTCTTTTTGTTTGCAGGTATCTATTTTGATTAACAATGCCGGAGTTGTATCAGGAAGACTACTGTTGGACACCCCCGACCACCTTATACAAAGAACATTCGATGTTAATATTTTGGCTCATTTTTGGGTAAGTATGTCAAAAATGTTGTATATATTAACTTTGATTTTGTACAAACAGATTAGCAGTTTTTCATTACTTAAAAGATTTTGGTTACTGTAACGAGACAGCAGCGAGAGCATTTATTGATATTTAATTTAGTAGGTCATAAACCTACAAAATAATCAATACACTAATACAATTAGCAGTACATATTAAGAGGCTACTAAAGTGACTTAAAATAGGCGTTTTCTATTATCACTGTATCTACGTTAATAGGCGACCTTTCAACATCCGGATTTTTTAACTAATAGGTAACATATTTGAAGTTAAAAAATTATTTAAAAATCATAACAACTCATAAAAAATTCACAATAGTAAAAATCTACCTATTTTTATAATATATGTGAACCTAATTTAATGATAAATTTTCCTCTTATAACAAACTACCATGATTTATGAACATAATGCATACAACCCAGTGTCAAGATTGATTAAACTTTCTTAAAATAAGAATAATGACAAGACTTTGCAATATATTTATTTTGTGGTGTAGTGGCGCTGAGGAGAAACACGTGACAGAGAAGAGGCCCAACAGTTGGACGAAGAAAAGCTGTTGATGATGAATGCAAATTAATAGAACATAGTCATATCCACACTAACTTGCGATTTTTGATCACCTTGTCTACCATACCAGTTGGAAGGCAATTTAACAGTATACTAATTTTGTGAAAAATGAGAGATTTATTTATGAAACTCAAAAAATATCTAAGTATTATTTTAAATTACACCTCAGATTCAGTTTCCATATTTTTCATATTTTTAACAAACCTATCATGTAATTCTGCTCTAGATTTTATATCTATAATAATTTGGTTGGCTCATGCTGTTCCACGGATATTTTTTTTTATTTTCATTCAAGAAGTAGTCTCTCTGCTGATCCTAGCATTATTGTAATATATATTGTTTGAGGCTTTCGCGAACTGTCAATATTACAATTTACTTTCGGCTTAGACCGCTTCGTCATTTGAGAACTACACCCAGTATTATCAGGTCAGGAACGACCTGTAGCTTGTCTGCCTTTACAAGCATTTGTTCTAGAAGTTTGAGCAATATTTGTTCGTAGGCCCTGCCTGCCTAAACTATTTTAAATTAACGTTTAATTATTATTGCATTTAGTACTAAAATTTTCTATATGCTTTGCCATATTAGCACGATCTAGAAAAACCTAACATTTGTTTGTAACCGAACAAAAAATGTTTAAATTTTGTTATAAAGCAGATGCGCCTAAAGATTATACTTCTGTCCGTGGGTATTTTATCGTAGTCAGTTTTCTGCTTGCCTGCGGGTCTAGTTTGTACGTTATGTACGTTTCTAATAATAGCATATTGAGATAGGTTTTTTTGACATACTTTATGCAATTGATATATTTGAATCAATGAAACCTGTTTCACCAGCAGCGTTGTAACATTTTTAACATCTTTGCTTTGTTTTTAAAGGTTTTTATATGGGTTAATGTACGGACTTTGTGATCGGAATGCATTTATAAAATAGTGCTATGAAACAAGTACTTTATAGTTTACGTGGAAAGTATACAATACAGGATGCTTTTGAAATAAAAACATTATATTTATTCGAAAGTTTTCAGATACGCTTGTCGCTCAAATTTAATTGTTGAATTAAAAAAATGTAATTTAGTGATTTTGAGATGCACCGTACATAATTAATATATTAATTAATTATATTAAGAAGCCTATGTATATATATATATATATATATATATATATATATATATATATTCTTTTTTATCGGTTTATAGCGTCTGCCGTCGCTGTATATATATATATATATATATATACAGGGTGTTAATGAATTTCAGGGACAAACTTCTAGGGCTTAAAGTAGATATGAAACAAACATTTTTTGTTAATAAATGTATGGTCAAAAGTGTTTCCTTTCAGGGATAGAGCTTCTCAAAGATTCTTTAAGAAGCGCCTAAATGTAGGCAACTCCATTTACTACCGACTATTTGTTTCCATAACGACGAAAAATAATACAGGATATTTCTCATATTACCGTCCTTTGACTACTGTTCAAGCACTGTTCATAGGTACATATTATACACAATATCTAGTGAAAAAGGTCAGCAAAATGTTATCATCGATTTTATAGCGTTACATAGGTTAACGTTTTTGATCGAATTGTTTATCTCGTCTCATGCCACTTTCCATAAGCAACATTTTAAGATGTGATATAATTTTCCTTTGCAGCATTGTTGACGTTGCCTAATTTTTTTGTAGTCGAACTACTATTTGTTATAATATTCCGAATTCCTATATTTTCTTCTTTTTCGCTAACGTCATCAATACACTTGTTATATGCTTTTACTTCATTTTGTTGGTGAAGAAGCAATGACTTTATTATTAGTACAGTTTTTAATTTGTTACATAATTTAAATTCAAACCATTTGAATATTTGGTGTATATCTACAGGATGTATTAAAAATTTCGTATAGATGCTGAAGGATATACTGTATATTATGCAGCACGGAATGAGTTTTTCCTTATACGAGGCTTGTTCGACTGAAACCCATCTTTGATTAACTTAGCCTTAAGAACGAATGCAATAATTCAAATGACGTTTGTTAATGTTAGTAGTGTTTGTAAACAACACATTAATAAGTTTCTGGCGTTTGCATTTCATTCTGATTTTTAAAACTTCGATTTTGAAATGGCGTTTGTTGTTGAAAATCCATCCACATTTGATCAGCGTGCAGTCCTAAAATTTTTATGAGCTGAGGTTGTGCCTGTGAAGTCATTGCAGATTCATACGCGAATGCAAGCAATGTATGGAAATGCATGTATTACGTACCCAACTGCGAAAGATTGGTGCCGAAAATCTAAGCATAGAAAAGAGGGGACTTTGGATGATCCGTGACCAGGTGCACGGTATACTGCATTAACAGAAAACAATATGGCATGTGTGGAAGGCCTTATTAGAAAAAAATCGTCGAATTTCAATTAGACAAATTTCAGAAATTGTTGGTGCGAGTGTAGGATCTGTCCATAGTATTGTTGTAATCTGGGTTTCAGCAAAGTTTGTTCGTAATTGATTCCTCGTCTCTTGTCTAATGAACAAAAATGCTTGCGAATGGGCTTATCTCTGTAATACCTCACAGACTATGGGCAAAATGGTGGTGACTTTCTTCGGTTAATAGTTGCTGGTGACGAAACTTAGTGTCGTTACTACGAACCATCCATTACGTTATCGTCGATGCAGTGGAAACATTCAAGTTCACCACCGCTGAAGAAGTTTACAGCACAACCTTCTGCAAGTAAGGTGATGTTAACATTTTTTTTTCGGCCATGAAGGACCTTTGTTGATGGAGTTTAAGGAACTTGGAGTAAATGTGAATGCAAATCTGTACAATGAAACTTTGAACAAGCTTCATCAAGCTATAAGACGGAAACGTCCAGGAAAACTTAACGAGTTGGGTCATTTTGCTTCACAACAATGTTAGGCCTCATGTTGCTAATGTGGTAAAAAATCTTCAGAAATTGTTGGTGCGACTTTAGGATCTGTCCATAGTATTGTTCTTAATCAGGTTACAGCAAAGTTTGTTCGTCTCTTGTCTAATGAACAAAAATGTTTACGAATGGGTTTATCTCTGCAATACCTCACAGACTATAGGCAAAATGGTGGTGACTTTCTTCGGTTAATAGTTGCTGGTGACGAAACTTAGTGTCGTTACTACGAACCATCCATTACGTTATCGTCGATGCAGTGGAAACATTCAAGTTCACCACTGCTGAAGAAGTTTACAGCACAACCTTCTGCAAGTAAGGTGATGTTAACATTTTTTTTTCGGCCATGAAGGACCTTTGTTGATGGAGTTTAAGGAACTTGGAGTAAATGTCAATGCAAATCTGTACAATGAAACTTTGAACAAGCTTCATCAAGCTATAAGACGGAAACGTCCAGGAAAACTTAACGAGTTGGGTCATTTTGCTTCACAACAATGTTAGGCCTTATGTTGCTAACGTGGTAAAAAAATCTTCAGAAATTGTTGGTGCGACTTTAGGATCTGTCCATAGTATTGTTCGTAATCAGGTTACAGCAAAGTTTGTTCGTCTCTTGTCTAATGAACAAAATGTTTACGAATGGGTTTATCTCTGCAATACCTCACAGACTATAGGCAAAATAGTGGTGACTTTCTTCGGTCGATAGTTGCTGGTAACGAAACTTGGTGCCATTACTACGAGCCATCCAGTAACTTATCACCGATGCAGTGGAAACATTCAAGTTCACCACCACCAAAGAAATTTAAAGTACAACCTTCTGCAGGCAACGTGATGTTAAAATTTTTTTACCTTGAAGGAGCCCTGTTGATAGAGTTTAAGGAACCTGGAGTAAATGTCAATGCAAATCTGTGCAATGAAACTTTGAACAAGCTTCATCAAGCTATAAGACGGAACCGTCCAGGAAAAATTACGCGTGAGGTCATTTTGCTGCACTACAATGCTAGGCCTCATGTTGCTAATGTGGTAAAAGAAAATCTTCAACGAAAGAAATGGAGGATTTTAGAGCATCCACCCTACAGCCCGGATCTATAGCCTTGCGATTTCCAGATTTTTAGGCCGCTGAAAAAGGCGTTAAAAGGTCGGCATTTTGAGTCTGAAGCAGAAGTACAGATAGCTGTGGAAGACTTCTTCAATCAGCAGCCACAAGAATTCTATGAGCAGCATATACGTCGGTTAGTAAAACAATGGGATATGCGTCTAAGTGTGACGGTAATTATTTGTAATTAAATTGTTACATAAAGCAAAGATGAGTTCCAATTGAATACACCTCGTATACGATGCCTTTCATAGGACGTATAAATAAATAAATATAATTGGTAGTGTTGAAACATTGTAGTTTCCAAAAGAAACAAATAAATATGATGGTTTCTGTTTCTATTACGACAACAATGATTTTGTTTCTGTATTAACATTAAGTCCATCCTAAATCGACTTGGCAATTAAAACTTAAACGTTAGAAGTGACATTTTACATTGGTAAATTATTATATCTTTCAGTATTTAAAACTGTCTACCTGAACGCTGAAAAGCAAACTGCAGCTAGTGTAAAAGGCAATGCCTACAATTTACGACAATATAAATCGTTTACAGTCTCTTATTCTGATTTTAAGAAATTTAGATAAATCTTGACACTGGGGTTGTGTGCATCATATTCTTAAATGGTGGTAGTTTCTAATAAGGTGAAAAATTTCATTAACTGAAGTTTACATACATATATCGTAAACGCAGCCCGTTTTTACCGAATATTTCCACTACTTTTGCCAATTTTCTATCATTAGTTATACTGAATATCTCCATAATTTTCTCATTTTATTTCAATGCCCGATATGTAGTCTAGAATTTATGGAATTTGTATAAACATTATTGAAACAACCTTTCACTAAAATATGGGCAACAATCTGATCACTATCGTTAAATAAATAATAAAAATGTTTTATTTAAAGTAATATTAAATAAATATAAATATTAAGTAAGTATCATAAAAGTATTCAATTTGTCATAACCTTACCTAATGTTTAAATGATCAAGTTAATTTTTTTTGTTAATTATTAGATTTTTCTACAGGTTAATATATGCATTTTTTGAATATTTATGAGTATTAAAATTCGCAACTATTTCCTAATTTAACCGACTTCTCGTATCTTACGGTTTATGAAATGTCAACGGTGAGTCAATAATTTAAACAATTCGGCACGCTGAGAAAAATATTCGAATATAGTTTTGTCTTTGGTTTGATAGTTTCAGAAAATATTTTTTTTTATATTTTTGGTACATCCTGTATAATAAATTTAATGACTATATGGCTGAAAATATCTGTAAGTTTATGTTCTTTATAATCGGAGAAGGTTGATTCTCTTATACAATCTTTTTAATTATTAAGAAAATTAATGAAAGTTTTCTCAATGTAATCTGGTTTTAATGATATTTATAGACAACCAAGGCTTTCCTTCCTAAAATGATAGAAAACAACCATGGCCATATTGTTACCATTGCATCCATGGCTGGACACATAGGCGTGCATAAACTGGTTGACTACTGTTCATCCAAATATGCTGCCGTAGGATTTGATGAAGCCTTAAGAGTGGAATTGGAAAAATTAGGTAAAAAATTAATTAGTAATTATTTTCATATTTACATAAAACCCATAACACTTTAGGAGTGAAAGGAGTGAAAACAACAGTGATTTGCCCATACTTCATCCAGTCCACGGGGATGTTCAACGACGTGATGTCGCGATTTTTCCCAACTTTAAAATCTACGGAAGTGGCTGATAAAATCATAGACGGAATACAAACGGAGAAACTTTACGTCTACATTCCTGGGTATCTACGCCTGTTCTGTCTCAAATGGTCCGTTAATCTAATCTTGTGTTTGCTAGATAATATTTACTCATTTTTTATAGGGTATTTCCATGGAGTGTAATTTCGATGTTTATAAGGAATGTGGTATCGAATCCTGCTCCTTCGAGCCCAGAAATATTACCACCAACTCCTGCTAACAAAACCAAACCAAAGGTTGAATCGCAACCTGATAGAACTACAAATAAAAGTAACTGGGAATCGAAGGTGAATCACAGGATTCCCGTGACTGATAAGAAACATTAATTTCTTTAATTTATTATTTTGTAGTTGTATAAACGTTACCTTTTTAGATAGACCTTTGTCATGTATTTTTGATATTGAAGGAGCATTAAAGAGATTCTATGAGTAGTGATTCTATTTAACATACGTTATCAGTGTATGTAAACCCTCAGTTAACCGAATACCAAACATTGTTATCGCAGCTTCAATCCTCTTTCCTCGCTAAAACGATACATACTATTTCAAAGAAACATGCAGTACATATTGGTGTCATTTCTGGTAAATTTTCTACTCTGTAGAAAATTACATGCCCAAAATTTTACCGAAGAACTGACACTAGCCAGAAATTGTGAAATTTACACCAACTGTGACTCTTGCATTCAAGGCGAATCTTACTGCGTTTGGTGTTATCAGAAGGTAATTGCAATTTATTATTTTTTTAGTTTTATCAGGTGATATGGTAGTGGCTTTTTTTAATATCTACTATTGTATGATAATTCTGAAGTAGGTACATTCTTCAAGGTATATCTTCAAGGTATAATAATAGGATAATAATATTTTGAAATTGAAACCATTTTAATGGTTTTTAGTGTTATTTATAAACACCTCCAGGTGATTTTAAAGTTTTGAATTTTGAACCTTTTTTGTTAAACCTGAGAAGTATTTCGTAAGATAACATTTCCAGCACATTGCGATTATCTGATGTTCTAGTATCTACTTACAACTATTTTTTTATTATACCTGAATCATTATCTCTGCTTTTGAAACTAAAAAGGGTGCAAAATCGGGCTTTTAAAACACTAGTGCTTTAAAGTTGCCTAGGTAACAAGAAATTCACTTGTTGACCTTTCAGCTGGATTTTTCGTATTCCTTGCAATAAGCTTGTTTAAATTTCGCGGAGATTAATCGCTGTTCAGCTTGTTCGGCTAGCATTCTAATCTCAGATAAAATATCCTCGTTTTCGTTAATTTTGTAATTCACGAACACAAAGTCGAAACAAACTTCACAAATCAACAAATTTTTAATAAATATATATAGCAACGAAACAACAACAATTGCTAACCGTTTCTATATCAACGATGAATGACATAATGACAAGATTACTTCGAAAACGGGATTTCGATTTCCTTTTTTCGTTATAATTTTCAGATTGCAGTGCAGGTATAATAAAAAATAGCGTATAATACACGTGTATAAGAGCCTTTAAAGCACTCCTTCGCCTCGTGCTTTTAAACGCGTCGCGCGTGCTTTAAAGGCTTTCTTATACACTTGTATTATAATATACTATTGTATTGTTTTAAAATCCTGCACTTAGAAGTGACCGATAAAAGCAAGTACGTCGTTTGGAAAGAGTAAGATCGATTTATTGAAGACTTCTCTGAGTCGAATTTCCGTTGCTCGAAATTTTCATCAACTCGAAATTTGTCTGTGGTACTGGTACTGTAGTTTGTGTGGTAATGTGTTTCGGTAATTCGAGATTCTAAAAGTCGAAAGTTTCAGCGACTCGAAATTTTTACCCGGCATTCGGGTGAAATTTGCTTTTTGCACGTAAAATTTTTGGGATGGAAGGGAAAT
Source organism: Limonius californicus (assembly GCA_014611495.1). Taxonomy (NCBI): domain Eukaryota; kingdom Metazoa; phylum Arthropoda; class Insecta; order Coleoptera; family Elateridae; genus Limonius; species Limonius californicus. The sequence goes on from JABXWE010001745.1 coordinate 27,468, forward strand.
ATGTCATATCAGCTTCCTGAGAATTATAATGCTTCGACAAACCAAAAAGTATTTAAAACGCTGGGTTTGGACAGGACCCTTCCGAATATGAAGACGATGGCATGCCTTTCACCATATTAAGAAAAAAAGCTATTAAAGCAACATCAAGCAGGTGGATTGAATGAAATGGAAAAGCAGCTAAGTGCTGGTTACAAAGGATGATTTAAGGTGGAAACGATGATACTTTAATCAATTCCTTTAATACAGACAATGATATGACAATGGGCTATTCATCTGATGCTGATATTTTGAAAGATTTTACGTCGATAATTGAAATTTTTTATGACGAAATTTATGCGGAACAACCCGAAGAATTGAATCTGCAAACGAAAAAGCCTTCTGATTCTAGACTTAAACATGCATTTGACATCATTCGAAATTATCTGATAACCGAAGAAAATACGCCGGACGAATCATTCAGAAACCTTGAATATTATTCTTACGATTTTTTCTAAGAGTGATTCAACATATTACCTTGGTCTACTTTACATAATTGCATATGTATATAACATAATATACTAAATACTTAATGAAAATTTAACCTTTCATTTCATTATAAATAACTTGTTTTATATACCGATTGGCGGTCTGTATTACGTACACAGGATACGAAGGGGTATTGATAAGTACTTAGCCTACCATATAAAACGCCACAATATTTCGAAACAAAATTTTATGTATTCAACATAATCTCCTTTAAGACTTATACGTTTAGCAGAACGTTCATAAAGTAATTCTAAGCCATTAAAGAAATCTCTGTCTTGTTCTGCAAACCATTCCTCAACGGCTCAATATTGTTTCGTCATTTGTCGAAAATCTATTACCTTTGAAATGTTTTTTGAGTTTTCGGAACAAATAATAGTCTGACGGTGCTAAATCCGGAGAATAGCGTGAGTGGTCAACCAATTCAAAATCAATTTCATCAATTTTCTGCAGTGCAATCAACGAGTTGTGAGCAGGAGCGTTGTCTTGCAAAAAAAAGCACACCTCTGGCAAGTTTCCCGCGGCGTTTTTCCACAATTTTCTTGCGTAATTTAGTTAGCAACTCAGTATAATATGCTCCTGTGATAATTCTACCCCGTTCCAAATAATCTGTCAGAATTATCCCATCTTTGTCCCAGAAAACTGAACCAAGAATCTTTCCATCCGATTTTTGAACACTGAATTTTTGGGTCGTGGAGAACCAACATGCTTCCACTGTTTGAATTGCTCTTTAGTCTCTGGGTCATAGTGATGGATCCGCGTTTCATCCATAGTAACAAGCCGATCCAAAATGTTTGAGGAATCTTCTGCAAAACGGCGGCAGATTTCCTTTGACGTTGTCAATCGAACGCGCTTCTGATCAACGTTCAAGCATATTGGAATCCATTTGGCCGAAAGCTTTCTTATACCCAAGTCGTGATGAATGATGGGACACACACGTTCATAGGAAATGTGCAATGCTTCTGCAATATTCTTAATCCCAATATGTCGATTTTCTAAAATCATATCATGGACAGAATCAATGTTTTCCGCAGTGGTCACAGAAATTGGTCTTCTAGGGCGGTGCTCATCTTTCACATCTGATCTTCCTCTTTTATATTCCGCAACCCAGTTTTTAATAGTGGTGTATAAAGGACACTGATCACCTAAGGTTTCTATCATATCAGCTAAAATTTCTTTGCCCGATAACCATTTCAAAAATAAATACTTAATAACTAACCGAAACTCGATTTTTTCAAATTCTATCTTTTTCTCAGACATGCTGTTAACAAAAATTCACAGTTTGATCACCGTTCAACTTATGGATGTCATACTTTGACAACTTATTTATAAAACATCGCAGTTGTATAGCAACCATATTCACTTTTCTTTACTAGAAACTTTCCAGGCTAACTAGATGTCAATACCCCCTCGTACAAAAAACATTTGGATTCATGCATCTTGACTTTTTTAGCATTAACTATGACTTTAATTTGACAGCCGGCTGTCACAGTTTTATGGAATTTAAAAAATTCAAAACCAAAATAATAACAGTAATATTGATATGAATGTCTATGAAGTGCACGAGAAGGTACAAATTTTTAAATGGCTTTATAGCGGCAGTTCGTTACTACCTACAACTCGAAATTTATTTGCAGTATAGTTCGAAAATCGACCTATCCCATGTACTAATACAATATGCCGAATTTTGAGGAATTTTGAGCCAACCATAAAGAACAATACACCCAAGAAATGCCAGAAGCTAGAATATGTGCTGCTGTAGAATCCACGCCAAACTTTCAGAGATATTGCTCAAGATCATGTCCAGCATAGTACTGTATTAAAAGTTTTAAGGAAAAAAATACTGAAAACTATCGAAAACCCAACAAATTTACCCAAATGACCTAATTAGACGAATGGAATTTTGTGAGAATATAATGGAAACATCGAACAATGACATGAATTTCCTGAGCAAAATTCTATTCACCAACGAATGCACGTTTCCAATAAATGGTCGACACAATCATCAGTCTGTCGTGTCTGAAAATAATGGAAATAATCCTCACAAGCATTACAGTTATCGATCTCAATATCCACAAAAGTTGAATGTGTGGAGTGGAATATTGGGTGATAACATTATTGAACCATTTTTTATCGAGAGGAGCCTAAATGGTTCAATATATGTTGATATGCTGCAAAACGAAATCGTTCCTGCTTTGCGTCAAGTTCCAGGAATCAGACTGGATGAAATTTGGTTCCAACAAGATGGTTGTCCTGTCTACAATACATTAGCCGTACGGGAATACTTAGGAAATAAATTTCCTAATCGTGTAATTGGAACCGTAAGAACAATTCCTTGGCCGCCTAGATCCCCGGACTTGTCACTTCAAGATTTCTTCGTGTGGCCTTACATTAAGTCGAAAATGTATGGATTTGAAGAAGACAGGGAGGCAGAGCTACCATACTGGACGAACTGCCAATTAAAATTCAGGATGCATTTGCAACTATTACCCCACAAATGCTTGCTAATGTGAGAGCCGGATTTTACAATCACTTGGGCTTCTGCTTGGGAGAAGGGGGCAATTAATTCGAACATTTATTGCAAATAATATCTTGCTTTAGTTAAGTTTTTGGAAGTGCTATGTTGATTATTTAGTTGTCTTTAACTTAAAAATGTTGTTTCCTTTGTCCATTATTAATTTGTTTTATTTTATTCGTTTATACCAAGACCTAATATACAATGTTTTCGTCACTTCTTTATTATTTTTTTATTATATTTCTGGAAAGCTATTATAATAGGTATTCCTAATTCAAATTAAAATTACTTAATTGTGATTGCTTTAACTACTGTATTTAAGAATCCTCATCATATTATATTTTAATCTAGTGTAACTTTATAGTCACTTTGGTTACTCTTGGCAGTAGACAGTGTATTCAAGGCCTAGGACAAACACAATAAAACATTTCTATCTAAATTGGTACTGTAGTGTTCATATTTGGCAGTACTACATAATCATATTTTTGAAGAAATTTCTATTGTTTACCGTTTGCATTATGCTAGCAGAGCTAGAACACTGGCACAACACCCAAAGCTAAAAAGGACCACAAAGTCCAATTAAAGCCCATAGAGAAAAAGACACATCGCTCATTATATCCACAAAACTTCAAATGTGTTTATGGATACAATGCCCAATATCCCGCGTTCCCTCAACTACTCAGGAGTGCCATAACGCCTATAATGACCTTAACGGTCAGACTGCTGTACCTTCACAAAGTTCAATTTCAGTACGACGTTGAGCTACTTTATAGGACCACTCGAGATGTAAACGTTTTGCTAGTAAACATAACTCACGAGGGACACAGCTTTCAATATGTCCGCATGTAGAGTTGCAAATAGTTCACCATATAGAAAGATGGTTCTCTTTTTTAATAGTTCTACGAACTACGCTTTAAGGGTGTTGGACAAACTTGGAAAAATATTTAATATTGCTTCCAGAACCTTAAGTACCGTTTTTATCAAAACATAGTTTTAGCAATAACTTTCTGGCTAAATAATACGCGCTTCTATGTATGATAATAAAATGTTATTGTCATTGTATGTTTACGCATAGATTGTTTTCACCCACATACTAACAGTTACAGCTTCTAGGTTGCCTAAATTACTACAGATAATATACGAATAATATTACAGGCGTCTACTGCCACTTAAAGAACACAAAGTAGCTTCATTAAAATAAAGTTGATTCTTTCTTTATGGTGAAACCTAACGTGGGAACATGTCGGACCTTGTCCCGATTGTCCTAGCTCGAATGGGAAATGTGAGCCTTTATGTTGGACCATAGGCAAATAAACAGTGTGTTTATTTGCCTATGGTTGGACGTAGTATCGCTTAAAATAACAATGATTAGGCTTTATGTTAAGCTCAAAGGGTCTCTTTGTTAGGCGTTGCTTTATACACTAAAATGGACCATTGTAGGTGCACTGTAAGATGCAGACATGTTGGGCGATATCTATGTATATATTGGAAGCTGTATTCTTCATGAAACATTCGCACTGGAAAAAATGAACGCTTGTAATTTCCAGGGTGCACTGTGGTTTTGTTGGGGGTTATAGTTTATAAAATGATTGTGCAGGCATTGTAGAGACATTAGACGTTGTATTTTTTTGGAGTTTTTGACTATTTCAATCAAGTTTGTACATATAAGCTCAAATAGACGTTGCGGTACTTTTTGTTAGGTTTTGCGGTCTTATAAAATAGAGGTTTTCTTGCTTGCTAACATATACTACAATTATTAATAATTATCAAAGCATAGTTCAGTTGCTACAAATTATATCTCTTTTTTCTGCAAAAACTAAATAGCCCACTCATGAGTATCAACAAAACATAACTAAAATATTATACAATGCAATTTCTATTTCAAATATAACCTAGGAAGACTATTTTACAGATTCTATACGGTGTTGTTTGAAATGGTAATCTAAACCCAATGTTATTAACAACAGTCCACAAACATAAACCAAAATTGTTCTAAAATGCTTTCTCTAAGGTACTATATGTTGGAATTATTCCAAACTATTAACTACAGTTATTTGAAATTATGAAATAAATAAATTAGAGTCCAGTTGGCGACGAGTTTAGTGTGCCCAACTCGTGCCGGGAAGATCTACGTCCGGTCTGCAATGTAGCTATTAGATTTTTCAAACTTTTAGTTAGTTCCATTGGAAGACAATAGTAGAACCTCCAATGATATTCAGGTGAAGGTTGTGTTGCCTATGTCCGTAGTACGTATTACCTTTTGAGGATTAGCAGTCTAAAGTTTCACTTTAAACACATAAAACGTCCTAGTAAATTTTTTTGAAAGATGAAGTGCACTGCATGTTTAGGAATCAGAACGCACGTTAAGTTGTAGTTCCTCCCTTAGCTACGTCACCGGTAGCACACATTACAAGGTACTAAGTAATACGCCGCAAAACGTCTTTGACAGGCTGTGGTATTGTGCGAGAAAAAATGATTTAAATAACAAAAAATAAAACGGTGCTGCATAAGTTTTGGAATTTGTTTTCTTAGACGCAGTCTCTTTAGACTTGTAAAATCTGTTTGTATTGCAAAGAACTTCAATGCTGATCGATGTGGCCCAAAATCTCTATTAGCAAGACTGGGCTGCCACAACACAAACATGCACGTCAATGCTGAAAATTTAACTGAAGTCGATATCGCCAGTGACAAGGACTTTTACGATGTAACTAACCCCGACAACATGGACGAGTCCGTCCAAATTAAACCTCAAAAGTTTTCAATAAAACTTCAACCAAGTGAGCGGAATTTAAATTATACTAAAGGTTGAATCACTATTGCTTTGCAATTTCAGAAAAACCTTTAACCCTTCAGTTCAAATACAGACTGGCGAAAGATTACCCTCTAGACTTGTACTACCTCATGGATTTAACATACACTATGGAAGCAGACGTCATGACCATGGCTAATTTGGGTAAAGAACTGACGGAAGTTTTAAGAAACCTTACCCAACACTTCAGGGTAGCTTTTGGCTATTATTCAGACAAAGTGGAGATGCCGTTTTCAAAAATGACGAAGGAGTTTGTCGAAAATCCTTGCAGCGGTTCTGGAACACAATGTAGACGGGCTTTCGATTTTATACACAACCTAAATTTCACCAACAACGTTGACGAATTTATTAAAAAGGTTTGAACACTTATATACATATTACCATACATTAACCTAATCCTAGATGGCTTTGTTAAAAAAAATCATTTGTTTAGGAATGACTCACATTGATATATATCAGAAAATCAATTTTTTCCAAAGCTAATTTTGACCGAGTGGCTTCTTGATCATTATGCAATATCACTTATACACTACTCCTTTGTAGATAAATTCAAGCAGAACCACAGCAAACTTAGATAATCTTGAAGGAGGTTTCGATGCTTTGTATCAAATAATTCTGTGCGAAGATCAGATTCAGTGGAGGAAGAATTCAAGGAAGATCATAGTTGTGGCAACAGATGGTACGTTGCATTTTGCAGGAGATGGAATTTTGGCTGGAGCCGTTAGGAGAAATGCCAATGAATGCCTACTGGATAACAATGGGATTTATGGATCATCTTTAATTTATGATTATCCATCCCTGGAAGAAGTTTATCATAGGCTGATGAGGCATAAGGTATTTGGACGTCTTATAAATGTAATATGATGCCAGCGGTTCTTGACTAGGGCGTCTTGGTACTGCAGGGTAACACGAGATTTTAATTTCATCGTTATTTTGATTTTTGTTGAGATATTGAAACCCTGATTAAATGAAAGCTGTAATCAGATATATTTCAGCTCAACGTGCTGTTCGCGGCGAAGGAAGATGCGCTTAAATATTACGAAAATTTAAACACCGTCATACCCAGCGTTAGTTACGTCGGAAAACTAGCAGAGAAATCTACAAATGTGTTAAACTTGGTAAAGGAGGGCTACTTCAATGTCGTCCGAACCGTGAAGTTTTCAGCCAACGCAAGTGACAATTTTAAAATATCCTTCCAGTCAATGTGTAGCCCAAACACAGCATGGAATACGTCCAACATGTGTGATAATGTAGAAGAAGGCAAAGAATATGTGTTTAATGTAACTTTAGAAGCAAAAGAACTACCATCTGATAGAGAGGTGAGTATCACTAAATGACGATGGTTCCGTAATTATAAAATTTTTGCTTACTCGTATTATGCTGAGTGCCATTGGCAGATATGAATCTACCGATTGCATCCAAGGTACACTAATAACATATACTGAGGTTGTTGACCGTTTTCATTTCAATTTAATTTTAGATTCTTTAACAAAAATATAGACTGAATAATATATTTTAAAATAAATGTCATTTCCTCTCGAAAAAATTAATACAATTTTGAAATTCTAAAAATTCGGCATTAGCGTGACGTCGTAGTCCTTTTTTTATCTAGGAATAGTTGTTCTATTATCTTAAACGTAGCGTAGTTGTTGGATACCCGTGGTTTCTCTGAGTATTCAGTTGCAATCACGGTAAGCTACCAAAAAAGCTTATGTTGGCAATTTACTGTGAATATGGAGGCCGCAACTAGGGAATCTACAAAGAGAGGATACAGGAGAATAAAGAAGACGATACGAACTATAAAAACACAAGAATGGAGAAAGAGGCAGGCGAACCAACAGAACGACGCAGACTACGAATTGGTAATGGAAAATGGCAACGAAATAGTAAAGAAGGTAGAAAAAACAAACAAGGAAAATGTGAGAAGCAACGCAATAATATTGGGAATATGCTATTTAAGAAACAATAAATAAAAATAAAAATAATATATAAAGAAAGAGAAATAGAGCTGATAGAAGAACTAAAACACAGGAACATAGAGATAATGGACGTATTGGAATCAAAATAAAAGGTAAAGACTCCAAGATATTGCTAGCTAACTAACAACTCTACGTCTTCGGTATAATAGAACATGAAAGAGCAAGAGCGGAAGTTAGAATAATAGTAAAACCAGACAGAGTAAAGGATATACACACAACCTTAAAGCAATAAATTAAACAATCATAAAACCAGATATCAGCAGAAGCATACATGAAAAGTACACAGTAATGGTAGCCTATGGTCCAACTGACGCTGCCATACTTAAAGAAAATATAAACTATATGAAATCCTCTGCCAAAGAAAGCTGTGGAACCACTAAGATCGGACGTAAAAGATGGAAGAGGATAGACAGAAGAGGTTGGAGCAAGAGTAAAGGAGAAGGAACTATATTGGGAAAGCTATTTACAAAGAAAACGAAGTCCTTCGATAATAAATACGAAAAAAGGAGCAGATAACCAAGGAGGCTGTTAGCGAAACAAAAAATAAATCATGCGATGAATTTGGAAGAACAGTGAGGGATTGTATTGTATTGTATTGTATTTAACTGAGCGAGATCTAGGTCGCGGTTTTCCAAGCATCTCTAAGCACTGCAGCCATTATTGGCTTATTGTATACCTTAACTATGAATTTTGCTTATCTGAGATAGTTCCAACCCCTGTAGTGATTTTTACGTGTCACATATGGCAGTGGCACGGGACCTATGGATTTACTTCTTTACTTCTCCGACAGAAGGTGAACTTTCACTTTTTTCGCCGCTAGAAAACTATCACCGACCTCGACCAGGCTCGAACCCGCGTCCCTTGGATCTAAAGGCAAATGCGCTAACCACTAGACAATGAGGGATAGTTTCAATAGCCATTAAAAGCTTTTCCGTTTACTGTTGAAACAAAGTATACACCACTGGAAGTGATTAGAACCTGAAACGGAAATATACTCGAACAATATCAAGAAATAATAGGACGATAGAAAGAATGTTTCCAAGAATTATCGCAGGAAAACTATATAGACCCAAAGATCTTAAAAAGGAAAGCTAACGAAGAAAGAAGGAATGCTGACAAGGAAAGGAAAGTAGGAAAAGGAAGAATAACCACAGAGGTATCTATTTATTGTGTGTGGTGGCATTCGTAGATATGGAGAAAGGCATTGATTAACTGGAACGAGAAGAAATTTGGGCCATCTTAAGGAAATAATAAGTTAGCGAGGAATTAATCGCTGCCACTAATAGTTTATATGTAAATTGTAGAAACTACGCAGGAACAAGACAGGCCGAGTCGCCTGTGTTTAAATCTCAATTAAGTCTGGGCCAACGATGCCTATTGAAACCGTTCGTATTCACCTTGTTTGAGGATGTAGTAAAAACATGTAAGGAGAAAACTAGACCAGTAACGCTAGGAAACTGGAACCTGCGGGAAATGAAGTTTACGAAGTGGGAGTTTGCTGACAATATGGTAATTGAAGAAGAAAGCGAATCTATACAATTTTGCAGTATTCACAGCGAAACTCAAGAACAGAAACTGTCAAAACTGTCAAAAAAGTAAAGGTTACAGATCATGAGAAAACTGAACAAGTAACTAACATTTAGGTGCATATTTTAAGGGGTCAGGAAACCACGAAACAGAGGTAACAAAAGAGTTTAAGTTCGCAGGACGAATGTTCAATGTTGTGTGTACTGACAGTAGAGTGGCAAGACAAGTGTAAGATGTATGGAAAAGAGGAAGACGAGGGAGTCTACGAAGACGGAATCAGAAGACCCGTAAAAAAAGCGGAGAGAAAAAAAAAAGGAATTAGAACCCTGTCACGGAAGAGGATCGAATGGAGCACGTTCTGGAGGCGCATACCATTGCGACTCAGAGAATACCGTGTACGCTAACTTCAGTATCAGCATAAAAATTTCCCTAAAATCCCAAAATCTGAGTTTGGTTTTCACTTTTACACAACACAATTGACAATTAATCTTGTCCTGGCATTCAATTATGGGGACATATATAGACGGGTGTCGTCTAATTTGAAGGTGGCCCTTCGCAGTACGAACCAACACAACACTTGTCTAGTTACATTGCTCTCTGTGTAGCTCCTTAGTTCGTATATGCTATTAAAGCGAGCGCAAGTCTTGCAGATTTCCGCTTTAAAGTTTATGAAATGCACTGCGGTGACTTGTGAAACGAAAAGAGATAGCACGTACAGTGTTCAGTGATTTATAATGTTACTTTTCAGATGAAGAACGCTTATACAAATACAAACACCCAGAAAACTTGTTTTTGGTCACTGACATCTTGAGCACGTGGCCGCTCATCTTAGTTCAACCGCTTATTTTACCTGACTGCGGACTTCGCACCCATCAAATAAGACGACACCGGACTATACTCTTTATTTATATGATTAAAACTTGAATGAAGCTATTGATTATAAAATCTTTTATGTAGTCAGCTATTTCATGTATCTTTATAGCGAGAAGAAGTGATCATTGAGGAAAAAAACATAGCGGAAAAACTTATTATTGAAGTTGAATATGTTGGTAAATGTAAATGTAATGATGAGGTCCAGAATACTGAAACCAATATGTGCTCAAACCATGGGGATTATCGATGTAGTGTTTGTGAATGTGAAAGTGAATGGTAATTCCTTTTCTTTAGTTACTGTGCATCAATTTCAATTACTTATGTTTGTAGGAAAGGTGCAAACTGTGATACACGTTGTACAGAGAATACCTTAGAAGAGTGCAGGGAGAAAAATGATTCGTATACCTCAAGCACTTGCTATGGCCGGTCAGTATCTACAAAGAGGAAGATTTCAATAGATGTATTTTTAAATTTGAAACTACTAGTTAAACTGTAAAATAACATTGTAACTTTTTTCCAGTGGAGACTGTTATTGTGGGAAATGTATGTGTGACGAAAACTACACAGGAAAATATTGCCAGGAAAAACAATGCCCTAAGTAAGACAACTTTGCATTTATTGTAACAACGACTACGCATACATAATGCTTTTTTCACGCTTCAAAAATATAACGATTGACACAAATGTTGTCTAAAACAGATTCCCAGAATAACAGCAATTACATTAAAATGGTTTGAGCTAACTAGAGTAATCAAACTTCTTATAAATTTATAGACCCAATGTACTGATAATTTTAGCAAACATGAACAAAATATAAAATCAAAATAATTTAGAAGTGGCGCACCCTCTTAAGGTTTTCCTTTTAATAAAATTAAAGCAATAGTTACCCTTAGGAATAAGCAGCAAAAAGGCTCTTTCATTTTCTGTATGTGTAGCCGTTTTCCAAAAATATTTAGAAACCCTGTATACAAACAAAAAAGTATTAGTCAATATATGTGCGCAAACCAACTGTTTCAAAGTTAGACGCGATTGTGTATTTTAACCGATAAATCGCATTATTGTGAAAATATGAACAGAAAGTCTAATGAGTTAAAATCAGGGGATCTAGGTGGCCCTGCAACAAGACCTCTCATCCTATCCATTTGTGGTTATAGGTTCGTTTCCGACATTGATTGTGGAGAAACCTCATCGTGCATAAACCACAGATGAGCCCTATCTTTTAAGGGCACGTCTTCCAATAGCGTTATTCAAGAAGTCATGACACAGTTTAGCAGTCAAACGATTTGGTGAAAATACTGACCTTATTAGACAGTTTTCGAAAACACCCAGTCAAATATTTACCGGAATTCGATGCCGATGTCTTCACTTGACAACCACTTGGGGTTTTTCGTCTGTCCAAACAAGATTATTATGCAAATTAATGATACCATAAAAGCAACTTCATCGGTGGATAAAACAGTGGCAGCTGAATTTTATGCAACTTTTCTCGATATGAACTCACAAAATATCATTCTTGAAGCATATACAGAAGCACTAGTACAGATACAATGGTGTACAGTAAACAAATAATAACAACGTAAAAGTTGTTTTTCATGACAAATAAAAAGTCCGCTATTGCAATTCATTGATTAAAACATACAATCGTTTCTATCTCTGCAGCCGCTGGTTTGCAGATATACGTTAATCGAAGCTTTTTTCGTTTGGTTTTGCTGTACTATATGTTAATTCTGCAGTGTACTGGAAATTAATTAATGTTTTTCTAGAAACAAAAACGGTGAAGTGTGTAGTGGGCATGGTACATGCAGCGATGGAAAATGCACTTGCACAGAATTGTATTCTGGGCTAGACTGTTCATGTTTGACATCCAACAAGGAGTGTCTTGCACCAGGAAGTAAACAAGAATGTAGCGGCGGGGGAACCTGCGAATGTGGAAAGTGCAAGTGTGATCCACAATTCAGCGGGGAATATTGTGAACTATGTCCCACTTGCACGGGATTGTGTAGCACCTACGAGGAATGCGTTCTGGACACCCTTGCAAACAAAACCGAATCAAAAAAATGTTCTGGTGAAGATGGAACACGCTTTGTACCACATATGATAAATTATTCCCTTAATGGTACGTAAACCTGCAGATAAATAATTGATAAATAACGTATAAGAGATTGTATGCTCTTTCTGCAAAACTGTTCAGTTCTGGCAAAAACACACATTGTAGACCTTCAGATAACCGAAAAAAATTTTTTAGACATCAGTGTGTATGTATCTACCATATGTATAAGATCGCTTTCACAAAATTATTGTTAATCTAATATAACACAGACAAGTTTTTGGTATCATTTCGTTAGAAGAACGAATTTTAAAGTTTTCTTTGTCCAGTCATACAATACCAGTACAATATTTCATGCAATGGGTGTTTGAACTTTTTTCTGCGAAGGAAAAGTTTAAATTGATATGATTTATAAATATTTTAAAGATATGTTTATATATTTAAAACTAGCCATATCAGAGATATTATTAATTTATCTTACTTACATGTAGTTTGGAGCTACATTTGAATAATTTAAAATATGTTGATGATGGTAATTTCTTAACATCTTAGAGGAATTTGAAACGTTTTAAAGTTATTGCATAATTTTAATATAATACAGGTATAATAAAAATAATTTAAAAATGTGTAAGGAATGTATTATTACAATTTTTTTAAGTAACTAATTAGTTAAATTTCTCTCTTTATTCTTCAAACTGTGCCCATCCACTGCTGCATGAAGATCTCTCCCAGTGTTCTTAATTTCTTTTTGTTCCCTGCTTCTCTGATCCATTTCTTGCCTATATTTTGCAATATCGTTGGATCTAGTTTTCGGCCTATTCTATATTATTAAGTAATTGATTCGCAATATCATAAACAGTTGGTTTCCATCCTGAACTACTAAAAAACACCTGTTCAATTATACCTTCAAGAATAAGATATATCAGAGGGTGTACCTCTCATTGAATATTGATATGGAATAGTTTCACAAATAACAGAGATACTTTAGAGTTTGTTCCCTTTCTTTATGATCACAGTCTGGTTATAATCAATGGTGGCTAACGATTCTGATGCCTTTCATGTCTAAGTCTATCTATCTTTTTTCCGAGCAATTATATGAGGCGGTTATGACGGACTTTATGGAAAGCCTTATAGTAGATCAAGAAATATATCTATAATGGCTAGTTTTCTGTATATTCTTTGGTGTATGATCTTCAAAAGTTTCCATCACTAGGCCGTTCTGCAGCCCGTTCTTTCCCCCTTAACAGTACTGACAGAACTTCCTATTGTCTTCATAGAAAAGTTAGAGCGAAGTAATTCTGACATTTTTCTTATATTCGCTATGTTCTTTATTATTATTTGTTTTGGTTATTTTTTACATGTTTTTTGATAGCATGACAAAATTATTTCCAAAATGCTTCTAACCTGTCTTCGAGGTATATGTTTTTAATATTGAAGATAGGTTATTTATAGAAAAATATCTAAGATAAGGTTAATCAATTAAAAATATGTTTAAGATATTCAGAAATTATATAAATGTATAACTTTGTTTCGACGAAAACTGTCACTAAAAAGTATACCTAATACCACAATATAAACTTGTTTGGCTAAACTGTTCTGTTTTTATTCAGCTGACGACATCACAATGTGCCAAGTAAGATATGACAGAGCAGATGGATTTGTTTGCAGTGCTCAATATAAATACACCATCAAGAAAGACCTGCAAATTGTTGATCTGCAACTTTACAATGACTGTCGGCAACCTATGCGAGCTGGAACTCTAATCGGAATCATTATTGGAGTCATTCTGGGAATTGGAATAATGGTTATTCTTTTATGGAAGGCAAAGCTAATGAATGACGACAGACGTGAATATGCTAAATTCCAAGAAAATTTACAACGTAGTAAAACTCTGGAAGAAAATCCTCTTTATAATTCTCCAATTAGGAGTTATGAAATGCCCATGCAATTAACATATCGTGGTAGTTCTCACGAATAGTTGAATCATTTTAAATATATGGTGCATGAATTTGTGTGTCTGTTTTATAAAAAGGGCCCCACTCTGTAGCCTCTTAATGTTCTATTCTAACCCTAAGAAACGTTATGTACAAAAAATGTTTGAAACATTTTTATAAGAGGTTATGACGTCATGTCCCACACCAATATTTTGAAAGTATGTCCCACTTTGGCAAATATGATTGTATTTTTTCACAATAATGGACAGCTTAGATGTGAAATAAAAATTATTAGAATGACACTTTGTCCTACATCAAATTATTCATATATGTATGATGTAAGTCACTATTATATTGGATTTTTATTTTTTAATAAAGGATGAATTTGAAATAAACCAATAAAATAAGGGTATTCGAATTTTCTGGACAAAACAACAACTTTATTTTTTAATCGACTTCAGAAAACTACACGTCATTAGAAGCGCATTTGAATGTTCCAGTCCGCTATTATAATAAAAATCGAATTAAACTATATTAAAACAATGTTATATTACATAAACTAAATGGTGACGTATCTATTAAACTATTCAATTACAGCGAACTCTCATTATCCGAGTGCGGATTATCCGGTTTGCGGATTATCTGTGCCCTGCTTTCCTTTTGCGCTACAGAATCTTTACTGGGTTATGTCTGGTAAACGTACTATCCCATTTTATTGTAAAAAAAACAGAAATTGTAAGTACAGTACCAAATTTTATAATTGTATAATATACAATTGTTCATTGTTGACAGTTCATATATTCATATATGTCTGGGGCACAATATATTTCCTCTGTTCCCTATTTAATATTTACATATACATAATCCCCAAACCCTGGCAGCCACCAGAAAACGTTACCTCATACAGACGGATTAGTCTTTTGCCATTACTAGGAAAAATATTTGAAAAGCTCCTCCTTAGAAGACTATTGGACAATACGGATATATCATCACACCTGCCACCACACCAATTTGGATTTCGAGAAGGGCACTCTACAACACAACAAGTGCACAAAATAGTAAATCAAATATCAAGGAGCCTTGAGGAAAAGAAATTCTGTACAGCCGTGTTCCAAGGTGTCGCCCAGGCGTTTGATAAAGTCTGGCACACTGGGTTACTAAATAAATTAAAAAGACTCCTCCAAGCTATTATTACCTTCTCCTTAAATCTTACCTTTCTGACAGATTCTGCACAGTCAAGTATAACAAAGAACTGTCCAACCATCATCCTATAAATCTGGTGTCGCACAAGGCAGTGTCCTTGGCCCCCTACTTTACCTAATCTATACTGCTGCATACAAGAAGCTGGAAGCACTATCATCGCCACTTTTGCTGACGATACTGCCATTCTTTCCACGTACGATGACCCAATATTGGCATCTGAAAACCTCCAAATTCACCTAAACCTAATAAATGAATGGCTCTGTAAATGGCGCATTAAAATTAACCAAACTAAATCGGTACAAGAGACGTCCACCACGCGATTTAACGTGTGTCCGCCAGTTACTCTAAATGATGTTCCAATACCTGTCAAAACGGAAACCAAATACCTGGGCCTGCACCTGGACCAACGCCTTAACGTGGAAAAAACACATTCAAACTAAACGCCAGCAACTGAACCTGAAATCCCGCCAAATGTATTGGCTACTTGGAAGAAAATCCAACCTGTCCTTACCTAACACACCACTGCTCTATAAAACTATATTGAAATCAATACGGACATATGGGGTACAACTTTGGGGAAGTGCCAAACCAACTAGAATCGAAACAATATAACAGTTTCAATTCAAAACACTCCGCGCTATGGTAGACGCACCATGGTATGTCTCAAATCTAACCTTACATGAGCATCTCGACATTCCATTCGTCACTGAAGAAATCCAAAGATTTGCCCAAACTTACCACGATAGACTCCAGGGTCACAACAATGATCTCGTACACCAACTGTCCACTGCTCACCCACCTTTAAGACGACTAAATAGGAACTGGCCTCACGACCTGCAAACACCCTAATGTGAAAGGAATACTATCGGAGTACCACTAATGAGTGGTTCATCCTAACAAAACCTATATAAACCATCATATTTACTAATACTCCCTGTAGAGTAGATTGTAAATTTACTATTACAAAATAAAAAAAGAAAACATATACGTAATTATATTCCTGGGATCAGATTACGTACACTATTTAATCATATTTGATTTAATTTATCTTTTCCCACTTTAAGTTAAGATGGACAAAAATTAATTTGTCATAGGTAAATAAGTTAGAGATCATTTTTTATTGACAAATACATGTTTAATTGTATGAATGATTTATTGTTATGGCAAACAATCGAGAATCAAGGGAGTGAAAAAATCGTAAGGGCTTGCTCGAGCGATTTTTTCTACTTCCCTTGATTCGAGATTTTTTGTCAAAAGACAATAAAATTTTTGAATACAATTTGAAATGTATTTATCTTATGAAAAAATGATCTCCACTGGATTTTAGAGAGATTAATATACTCAGTGACATGGAAATCGCAACACCAAGAAGTGGTAAGACTTTTTTGACCAACCTCGGCAGAAACGTTTAGCTACTAAACGGTAGCAATTGATTAAAATTTTAAAGAAAATGAACAAAATATAAACATAATTTTTATTAATAATGGGTTGGTCCCCCCTATTGGTTACACACTCCCCCACTCTTCATGGCATCGATTCTAGCAGATGGTCGATTTCCTCTTGAGGTATTGTGTCCCAAGCAACCTGTAATTCGTGCTGTAGAGCTTGCAGCGTCTGCGGAGGATGCAGCAAGTTCCTCAGTCTTCTCCCCGTAATGTCCCAAACATGCTCGATGGGCGAAAGATTGGGAGATCGGGATGGCCATGGCAAAAGATTGACATTATCCTCTGCAAATCGGTCCATAGAACGTCTTGCAATATGGGGACGGGCATTATCCTGCTGGAAAAGTGGGTCTTACAACTGCTGAAGAAATGGAAGAATATGGGGTTCTACCACCTCATCTACATATCGCTGGGCGTTCGTATTGCCTCGGATGGATAACAAACGGTACCTACTCCCATAAGTTATAGCACCCCATACCATCATCCCCACAGTTTGGTGCACATGCCTCGCAACAGAAAATGCTACATTGCGACGTTCCCCACTTGTTCGTCTGACCCTCATACGGCCATCATGCATCCCCAAACAGTATCAGGATTCATCACTGAACACCACCCTATGCCACTATGCAATTCTGTTATAATAAATTCACTATCGTCAACCGTGTGTTCATCATTATCATCTGTAATAGTTGCTCTGCTGTATAGTTGTTTAAAATGTTCTTCCCATTGTGTCTTACTTATTGTATTTATTTCTTTATATTCGTTTATTGGTTTCTTTCTTCCTCTGAGTAATTTCCATATTTTCTTTTGTGCACCATATAAATCATTTTCCATATCTTTGGTGAACTTAAGCCAGTGTTCTTTCCTAATATTTTTTATCTTAGAGTTTACTTCATTTCTAATTTGTATGTACCTTTGATACTCTTGCTGAGTTTTGATGCCTCTATATTTTAGGTACGCTTTCCGTTTTTGTTCTGCTAGAAGTTTTACCTCTTTTGTAAACCACGATTTCACGTTTGGTCGTTTATTTAGATCTACTTTTCGTTTTCCTAGAGCTTCCTCTGCTGCCTCCATGATGTTGTTTTTACTTTTTCCCAGGATTCTTCGACTTCATTTTCTGGGGTTATTGGGTTAATGCGTATTTTATTGTCTAATCTATTTTGATACAGGCTCATAGTGCTCTCGTCCATTATTGACTCCATGTTAAGTTTCTCGATTATGTTTAGTGCTTTTCTTTTTAATAGCGGTAGTTTTATACGCATTTTGCATAATACGAGGTTGTGCCCAGAGCCAATATCTGTTGATGCCAGGGTTCGAACATCTAGAATTTGTTGTGGTTGTATTGATCTGCTTGTAATTATATGGTCTATAACGGACTTCTGTCCGCGAGTATTCGACCAAGTATATGTATGTTGTGGCTTATGGTCGAAAAAGGTGTTGTTTAAGCGTAGTTCGTTATGGCAGCAAAACTCAGTTAATATTTCTCCATTTTCATTAGAAGTTTCTTCATTGAATCGCTGTTTAACACCCTGTATAGTTTGATTTCCTACTCGGGCGTTTATGTCACCCATAATTATAATTTTACAATTTTTTGGTAACTCGTCAAGCACTGATTGTAATTTACAATAAAACTCTGTAGTTTGGCTTCTTGGTTTACTGATATCTGGAAGGGATATTACGTATATTAATTCGTTTTCAAATTCTAGTGCAACAGTTAAGATTCTGTCATTTATATAAATAATGTTACTAATATTCTGCTCAAGTTTTTCATCATTCATTACTCCTACACCTGACGTGGCTCTTTCTTCTTTATGTTTTCCACTGTATACCAATATGTAGTTTTGGTATCTAGAAGTTCCTTGACCTTTTTTCTTTGTTTCAGACAATGCACAAATGTCTATTTGTAGTTTGTTTATTTCTAATAGGATCTCTTGGTCCTTAGAATTCCAGGATCCGATATTCCAACATGCAAATCTCTATATGTTCTTTTTATAGCTTTAACGTTTTCGTGAACTTGGCGACTTAGTATCTCTAAAAGGCATTTTCTCGAAAACTGCTGATCGGAATTTGGAAAACTAGGAAGCGTTAAAACGAGAATTTAACGCCCTTTAAAATGATGTATCCCTCGGCCTCCTTTCCCATTTAAAATTTTAGAGGCGAAGCCCACCACCCGTAGGAAGTCGAAGTGGCAAGGTTGAAAATAAACGCAAAAATGTTCCCCCTTAAAACAAAAATTGACGGGCTCGAGCGATTTTTTAAAAAATGACGATAAATATGAAAACTCGGATCTGTTCGTTTTCATTGACCCACCCTGTATATTCATCATATGTGTAGAGCTGGCCTGAAGTAGGTTTTGCACCCAGCGCCGCGATCATCTGTCATATTTGAAACATCAACTCATAAATTATTTATAATAAACAGCAGAAAAATGTATAAAAGCATAATAAATATTGTATGAAAAAAACTTGTTCATCACGCATGTGTATAGTTTACCGTTCAGTTGATACGACGATGCCAGAGTTCATAGTAATGTATGTTAATTATATAGAATTATAAAATGTATCCCCACAAGCACGCAGCAGCACCAGTCCGACGCCCAACCCCAAATTTAATATAGTACAGTAGATCCCGGGTGTAAACCGGATTTTTGCGTGAGATCTTGGCGCTTCAAACACCAGACCATTTGGACACTTGTTATATAACGTCGTTATTTCTTGTATTAGTGACACTTCTGGTATATGATGTCAGCTAGATGTTTACTTGTTTTATTTTCGATTTTACGTTAACACCGCACTATTTTGAACTTACACACCAAACCCACAACATTTATTTAAATATTTTAGGAGAACTCTAAAAATAAATTTTTATAAGCAGTTTCTAAAAATATTTAACTTCGTCGTAATAGCCAAAAATAGTATAGTATGATACTAGTGTATAATGAAGCCTTTAAAGCATGTGCGACGAGTTTAGCATCACGAAGCAGAGTGCTTCTAACGTCGCTAATGCTTTGACGGCTTAATTATACACGTGTGTCATACACTATTTTTTTATTAAACCTACATCATAATCTGGAAAATAGCATGTAAAGTAGTCTGTATGACGTGACGCTATATCGTGGAGATTGGTTAGCATTTGCTGTTTATCGTGCTATGTGGATTCGATGTTTTTGCAATTTGACTTCCGCGATAAATTTTATTTTCGTTATCACTATATAAAGAAGTTGATGACGTCATTGTTACTTAGCAACTTGAAAGCACGCGGGTCTTAATGTTGTTTTGTTACACGCTTTTTCGTTTTTTTAAACAAGGAATATGACGCAGGTATACCTAATAAAAAAAAGAAATAATAGTGGCTATCCACAAAAGGGCAAAGTTTATTACAATCTGTACAAAAAAAATTTTCTAATATTTCAAACAACGATTCGTCTTAGCAGACTCACCCTGCAGAAAAAAAACCTGGAAAAAGGTAAACAGTTAAGTTTAGCGTTCATTGACATAAAGGCTGCGTTTGATAACATCTCAAGAAAATATATATCGAAAACTCAAGATAAGCCCAAAGCTACATGAAGCAATTAAAAGTTTATACGGCAGCGTAAAGCGAAAATTAATAATTAGCGGAGAAATTTCAAAGAATTTCCCCATGAACAAAGAAATGAAATAAGGGGATAGTTTAAATATATTACTATTTATATTAGTAATGAATGAAGTAATTATTAGATCCGTTTATTTTAATAGTGGTATTCCCAGTAGGCCTACTCCACTACGAAATTTATTCATAAAAGACATATCCTACTAATTTTATAATTACTTGTTCCTATCCTGGAATTATCAAAAACGGAATCAAAACGTACTGACCGTGTATGACTAGTGTTGGTTACTATCATGGTAAAAATAAGCAGATTATTAAAAGAACTGCATGTACAGTTACATATGCAACTAATGCAAGTAAAAAGAAATAAGAAAATATTTAGCAGAAAAGAATTATTTTCTTAAAATAATGAATACATTTACGTGAAGAAAACGTTTTCCTTATTAAAAACAGTGACCTGAGAAAAAACATTAACCTGAAAGTACCCCAGTCTCGGTGGTCTAGCTATTGCTTATATCTAGATCCAAGGGATGCGGGTTTCGATTCCGGCCGAAGTCAGTTAGATTTTTCTGGCGGGGAAAAATCTGAAAGGGTGGCTTCACCGGATAAGAAGTGAAGCCGTAAGTTTTGTGTGTGATACCTTAAAATTACAACTAGGATTGGAACTACCCCAGATAGGCAAAATTCATACTTGGGTGGACAATAAGCTAAGAGCTTCAGTTTATAGAGATGTTTGGAAAACCGCATTCTAAATAAAAAACGAAAGACAAAGTTAATGCGAGTAAATGTGCAAAATACAAATTATTTACAGTGTGAAGGGGAAGTTATAGAAAAAGTGAACAGTTTCATTATCTGGGTGCCATAATAACTACTGACGGTGGGTCCCTGACAGACGTTGAACAAAGAATTAATAAAGCTAGGGATGCGTTCTGTAAAATGAACGAAAAAAAGAAAGAAAAATTAACAGTAAGCTAAAAGTTTTTAATACAACAGTAAAACCGATGTTAATGTACGACTACAAATGATGGTGCATCACAAACGAGATTAGAAGAAAACTACAGATTTTTGTAAACAGGTGCCCGAGATATTATATTGGTGGCCTGAAACGATAATAAATGAAGAATTAAAGATTAAAACGAGACAACAAGACAGAAACATTCAAATAAAGAGAAAAAAATATGGATGGATAGGCCATGCCTTAAGGAAAGATATTAGCGAACCCACGAGAGCGGCGTTGAATCATAAATCCACAGGGGAAAAGAAGACAAGAGCGACCGAGAAAAACATGGTGCAGAACAGTGGAAGAAGAAACAACTCACAATTACAGAGCTGAAGAAGATAGCAGAAAAAAAAAAACAGTGGAAATACTTTATAGACACCCTATGTCCCATTGGGGAATAAAGAGAAATAATAATAAGGACGAATTCTACGAAATCTTACAGGATATGGTTCAGAAAATCACAAAGATAGATCTTAAATTACTAATTGGCGATATCAACGCGAAAGTAGGCCGGGAACAGATATACAGGGAGGTTACAGGAGGGGAAAGTAAACACGAAGAGAGTAATGATAATGGGCTAAGGTTAATAACATTCGCCATAGAACAAAAGATGAAAATTATGAGTACACACTTTAAACGGAAGGACATACATAAAGGGACGTGGAGAATACCGGGAAGGAAGGAAACAAATCAAATCGATCATGTATTGAGGAGGCAAAAAGAATCAAAAACATAAGGACGTACAGAGGAGCTGACAGCGATTCGGACCACTTCCTCGTAATAATGGAAATAAAACTAAGTAAAATGGAAAAAAGAAAAAAAAATAAAGTGAAAATAAAATATAACGTTAAGGAACTTCAGAATACTGAAATAGCAGGGAAATATATAGAAAGCATAGAGGAAGAGTATAAAGACAAGGACGGGCAGGGAGAAGAAATAGAGTTGAAATGGAAAAAATTTGAAGAATAAATTATAAAAGCCACCAGAGCGAATTTACCACGGAATAGGAGGATCAGAAGGAGCCACTGGATGGATGAGGCATGTAAGGAAGAGATAAAGAAGAAAACGAGGATGTGGTAGAAATTTATACACACACAAAAGGAACAAGACAAAAACGTATACAAAGAACAAAAAAAAACAAAGTAAAGCAGATATGTAGGGCGCGAAAACGTAAATATATGGAAGAAGAAATAAGGGATATAGAAGAAAAATACAGTAATAAAGAAATAAGAAATTTCTACAAAGGTGTAAAAGGTATTAGAACAGAGAATAAAGGAAAACAATGATATGAAAAAGATAAAGAGGGAGAACTGCTAGGCAATACACATGAAGTTAAAGAAAGATGGAAAAACTATTTTGAAAAGGAGTTGAACACAAGCGAAGGACCACGACGAGAAGAAAGTGTAGTGGAGGAAGAAGAACAAGGGGGAGAAACACAGGAAGAAGAAAGTGGGGGTCCGAAAAAGATGAAATCAGAGAAATAATACATAAAATGAAAAACAACAAAAGCCCAGGGGAGAACGGAATAACTGCTGAAAATTTAAAGTATGGAGAAGAAACTGTGATCGATAAAGTACATGAACTAATAAAAATAATATGGAATACGGAAAAACTGCCGCAACAGTGGGCGAAAGCAGTGATAGTCCCAGTTCTAAAAAAAAGGGACAGAACTGAATGCAGTAATTATAGGGGAATTGCGATATCAGACATAACATACAAAGTTCTGGTGACAGTGATTAAAGGAAGACTGGAAGGATTTATAGAAGCAGCATTGAGAAAATACCAGGCTGGATTTCGTAAAAATAGATCTACAAGTAACCAAATCTTTACAATGAAGTAAATCCTAATAGGGGTATATGAATATGAGATCCCGACCCAAATGCTTTTTATAGATTTCAAGGTCGCCTACAACTCCATCATTAAAGAAGAAATGCACGAAGCAATAAGAGTAATGGGAACCCCACGAAAGATAGTAAGACTGGTAAAAATGACGCTAAACGACACCAGATGTGCGGTGAAGATAAACGGAGAGATAACAGAGAGTTTTGAGGTAAAAAGGGGGGTGAGGCAGGGTGATCCGCTATCTACTCTATTATTCAATGCAGCATTAGAACTGACAATCAGGATAAGCGGGATAAACAGGAGTGGAACCCTTCTGAATAAGAGTCATCAGTGCCTCGCGCATGCTGATGATATATTATTAATATCAACGAGCAGGAAGAAATTAGAAGAAGTGGCGGGTGACTTGTTTAAGGCTGCGAAACAAATAGGACTACAAATTAATAAAAGTAAAACTAAATATAAGGAATTGAAGAATAAACAAGGAGAAAATAGGCAAAATAATTTGAGAGTACAAATGGGAGAAGAGGGAGTCCAGGAATTCGAAGAGGTGGAAGAATACATGTATTTGGGAGTACTAATAACCAACAAATGCAAGGAAGAAAGAGAAATAGATTTAAGAATAGCCAAAGATAGTAGATGTGCGGGAAGTGTAAATCGCATAATACGATCCAAGAATGTCTCACGGAACACAAAACTTCGTATTTACAAAACCATACTGAGGCCGACAGTACTATACAGTAGTGAGACGTGGACTATGAAAAAGAAGACACAACACAGTATGGAAGTATGGGAAAGGAGAATACTGCGAAGGATATATGGAGGAAAGAAGATAGATGGAGTATGGGAAAGACGACCAACCGCAGAAATATATTAATTGTAGAACGAACCAAATATAACTCAGGTAATTAAGGCCCGAAGACTTCAATGGCTAGGACACATGGAAACATTGCCAGACGAGAGAATAGTAAAGGAGGTAAGGTGGAAAATCTGTAACGGTATTTTAGCCTACGTTGTTCGCAACCCAACACTGGACTCAAGAGTACACAAATTTGCGCTTCCCTCTCTCTTTCAGCATATACGAGCTGCGCGTGTTTGACTTTTGGAAAAACAGGATTTCCGGTTGGACATTTTTGCGTCTGGCAGAAGCGAACGAATCGTTGCATTAGATTTTTCTCGCTAAAATGTGTTTCACTTTGAGTTCATCTCGATTTTATGAGGAAATCTAAAGTTATAACGTGGTCTTTGGTTGATTGTTAGATGTACGTTATTGGCCTTAGTGCCGCTTTGATCAACGTTTCGATTTTATTGTAATTTTGTCGGGTCGATCGGAGTTTACCGATTGGTAAATTTTATCCTTTTTTTTAAGTTATGGCTGGCCTAACATTTTCCTAATATCCGAATTTAGACAATTTGGGGACCGCGAGATTTTGCCGAAGTTTTCTGTACTTTCAATTGTTGGATCTACTGCGTGCGAGAAGTAGTTATCTGCGTTCAAACCAGTTAGCCTGCGAGTGAAAACAGGTGTCGAACACGAGGCCGTTTCAAGGAACAAGAACGCTTCGCCACTCCGGATCAAACAGCGAAGTGCTCATTAATTTTAATTTCGATGATTTTGGAGTCGATGTAATTACTCCTTGTTTATGTGTACGATTTTCTTTATATTACGGCGTAGATAAACTGGGTTGTAGTTGCATAGGTTGTTTTTGAATTAGTTTATGGTTTAATACAGTGTTATCTTAGCGTGTATGAGTATTAGCGTACATAATCATGGGAGTTTCACTTGATATACAGAGTAAGTCAATCTGAGCGGTAATAGTGCGTTTTATTCGAGTTTAACGGCGATTTTGACTTCTGAGGTGCGCTGTAGACCGTTGGAAGGCCTTTCACGTCTAGGATGTATGGCGCGGCTTTGACGGCGCATGTAGGGGTAAAGAAAAATGCAGTATTTTTACTTTAGCTCAAATATTAATTGTTAGATGCTATATTAAGTGAATGCGTCCTGGTAATTGTGTACCTATACAGGAATCAAGCACACAAGTACTTTAATGTTGTTAAATTGCGTTTATGAACCATTAATTTGTGTTTATGCTGACATTAAATATCGTTGCTGCAATTGGACTTATTATTTATTGTTTCCCTATCATTACATTTTTTTTTAGTAACAAATTAGGTAAGTGATAAACTTGGGGTCCGACTAACCGATCGACATCTGAGTTAATGTTAGTGTACTATTATTATAAGTCGGTGGCGCCCTTCCAGGTAATTAACGTAAAGTTAATTAGTGTATTTATCCAAGCAAAGCAGAGAACCGCCCATCTTCGATTGAGGTTCCGGGAGACTACCATTAACCGTATATTTGCTTACCTAGTGTGGAGAAATTTCCCTTAGAAATTATTGTCTGACGTGACAGCACCCTTTATCTTGTATGTAAAACGGTGTACTATATTTTTTTAATGTTTATAATCCAGACCGTCATACGAGTGTAATGGCCTAGAAAGACCACGTATTCAAATAATTTCGACTTATTACGTCGAATAATTATTAGGGACTGTAAGATAGGAACTAAGGCCGTTGCTAGCACCAGGAAGATGCTTTTTAAAACGCAACAATAAGTGCAAAAATAGCTATACAAGTTGTAGATCCTTGATCGATGCTGTTTACCATAAAATAGGTAGGTACAGAGTGCGGTTACTGGTCAATCTCGTTCAGCGGTGCTTTACTGTGTTTTGCAGCACTCACACGAGAGAGAGTACGTTACACCTACGACCAACTGCATGTAACGTCCAACGAACTTTACCACCTATACCTGGAACTACGTGCTACTCTAGACGCAATATGGTGGGACATCATAGAGCGTGTCCTACCTACGAACAACCACCAACAAACAAATAAAGAAGTTCGAAAAGTTATGTTCCAAACACCAGAACATTACACACAAACTGGACGAAAAAAAAAAACAGTGGTGAATCTATCTGACCATCCACTTACCGAAGACTGTGTATCAGTCCTATCCAAACGAATGAACTTCGCCATTGCTCCGACTAAGATACCTACAGAAGAAATAATCTCCGAAGTTGAGAGCACCATAAGAAAACTTCCAGTCGAAGAAGCAGAAGAAATCAGACATGAAACCTGCCGTATTGTAAAACATTCCAGAGCTCCAGCCAGAAACATCATCCGAACGGAGGAAAACGCATTGAGAGAAATACGAAGCAATCCCAACATTATCAAAACACGAACAGACAAGGGAAATGCAACAGTAGTGATGACCACAGAAGACTACAAACAAAAGATTAACTTATTGTTGGATCCACAACTATACAGCAAGTTAAAAAAAGACCTAACCAAAAGAATAGAAGGTCAAACAAGAGCTATTATCAAACAATCTTCCATACCTCTCGAACAACAACGTCATCTTTTACCCTCAGAGGCAAGACCATCCAGACTTTACGGTCTACCAAAAATACATAAACCTGGCAACCCTCTGAGACCAATCGTTAGCACATGTGGATCCCCAACACACGAACTGGCG
The DNA here is from genome assembly GCA_014611495.1 of Limonius californicus. Taxonomy (NCBI): domain Eukaryota; kingdom Metazoa; phylum Arthropoda; class Insecta; order Coleoptera; family Elateridae; genus Limonius; species Limonius californicus. The sequence goes on from JABXWE010001745.1 coordinate 54,281, forward strand.
AAATATGTCGCTAAGACTCTACAACCATACGTCGGAAAACCCGAAACTTTCGTAAAGAACTCAGAACATTTTGTCGAGTTGATAAAAGAACAAGAAATAACTGCCGATAATATACTCGTCAGTTTCGATGTAGAGTCACTATTTACCAATGTGCCAGTAGACGATGCACTAAACATAATACAACAACGGTTTATAATACAAGAACTAAGAGAAGACATACCCGAATTAGCAAGAATCTGCCTGGACACGGCATACTTCCTATGGAACGGGGATTTCTACGAACAGAAATCCGGTGCAGCTATGGGATCTCCTCTGTCCCCAGTCATCGCCAGTATATTTATGAAAACATTCGAAGAAGAAGCCATCCAATCTAGCGACAAAAAACCAAAATGCTGGTTTAGATACGTCGACGATACCTTCGTCGTATGGCCACATGCAAAAACAGCATTGGGAGAATTCTTGAACCACCTTAACAATCAACATGAAAGAATTAAGTTCACCATGAAGACTGAGGAAAACGGAAAACTACCTACTATTCTTGGGTGTCCTAGTAAAACGTGGGGATAACAACAAGCTAGCCCATGCAGTATACCGCAAGAAAGCACACACAGCCCGTTACCTCTACGCTAAGTCACACCATCATCCTCAACAGACGCGATCCTTAATCAAAACCTTGATGCACAGAGCAAACTAGATCCCAGATGAAATAGGTAAACCAGAAGAACGGAATCATGTCGAGCTAGCTCTTATGAAAAATGCTTACACTAGAAAGAAAATACGAAATGCCTGCCACACGAAACCCAAAGAGGTAAAGAAACAACAACAAATTGTTACCTATGCCCGTTTGCCTTTTATCGCTGAAGTAACCAACAGATTAAAGAAAACGTTATTAAAGAAAAACATCGGTGTGAGGTACAGCACAGTAAAGAAGATCCAACAAGTATTATCTCCAAACAAAGACCGTCTACCCAAATTGTCAACAAGAGGAGTATACCAACTGGAATGTTCATGTAGGAAAGCATACATCGGACAAACAGGACGAGGCATCCAATGCAGAATAAAACAGCACCAGAGAGACGCCAGGCTCAGAAACATAGGGAGATCAGCAATTGCCGAACATTTGCATCAAGGAAAATTACTTCCCCAGAGTAATTAGAGAATCTCTCGAAAGAATGAAAAACAACAATAACTTTAATAGAGAAGATGGCTACCGGTTAAGCAACACATGGAAACTAACCCTTCATCAAAGAAAAGCCAACCATAACGAACGTCCTGACACCCTAATGCACAAGACTCGCAACGGAGCATAACACACCAACAAAACCAACCACACACGTCACGGATTCACTTGACCGAGCAAACGTCACGGTTCGGTAACAGCAACCAAGCTTTGCGGTACCCAGGTATATAACGAGGAGCACAAGACAACAACACCAGTCTTTAGAATAACTTCTGAAGAAGCTGACAGTATAAGCAGTGAAACGTCAAGCGAAATTGATCGACCACGGGTCCAGAGATGCTCTAGCGCCTTTATCCCATCCCGGAAATAACATTCTTCGAGGTCTTCAAAATAACTGTCTAGTCTTGCTTTCAGCTCATCATCTGACGAAAATCGCTTGCCGCCCAGGAAACTTTTCAGTGGCGGGAAAAGGTGGAAATCGACGGAGCCAAATCCTGAGAATAAGGCGGATGGGGCAGCAAATCGTACTTCAATTCGGCGATTTTTGCCATAGAAATGACACTTGTATGCGGACGCGCATTATCATGATGAAGAATGATTTTTTCTTTAATAATCCCGGTCTTTCGGTAAGAATATTTTGGTTCAGTTGGTCTGAAAGATTAGCATAGTACTCTCCAGTTATTGTTTGACCCTTGGCAAGATAGTCAATCAGTTGTATGTCCTTAGCATACCCATTACATCCAAATCAACATGCTTACCAACTAGGCAAATCCACAGAGACGGCCCTTCATCAAATCGTCCATAAGGTCGAAACGGTGCTAACTCATGGAGGGTACGCTCTTGATACATTTCTGGACATCGAAGGAGCGTTTGACCGAACGACCTATGAATCCATTCATAACGCTGTCTTAGAGCGTGGAATAGAACCCACCATAGCTAGGTGGATCGATTTCATGCTCAAACACAGAAATATAAAACCCACACTCAGAGCGGACTCCGTGGGAGTATCCGCTGGCCGCGGGTACCCACAGGGAGGCGTTCTCTCGCCGCTCCTGTGGTGCCTCGTGGACTCCTCCGGCGGCTCAACGAGCAAGGGTTTTACACTCAGGGCTATGCGGATGACCTGGTTATCCTTATAGCCGGTAAATTTCTCAACACAATAAGCGGGGCTACCCAAGGTGCCCTAAATATTGTGCAACACTGTCGGTCAATCCATCAAAGACCGAGCTGGTCCTGTTCACACGAAAACGGAAGATGACAGGGTATAGAGAACCCTCCATCTTCAACAGACAGGTGAGGTCAAATATCTAGGCGTTGTCCTTGATGCTCGACTAACCTGGAATAGCCATGTGAAAAGACAAGAATAAGGGGCCTGCGCATCCTACTGGACGTGCAGCCGCGCGTTTGGAAAAACCTGGGGGCTGAAGCCTAAAATCATATTCTGGTTTTACACGGCTGTAGGACGCCCGCTGTTAACATACGCCGCCCTTGTCTGGTGGCCACGATCAGAACTGACCACTACAAGGACGACACTCGCCCGTGTGCAAAGATTAGCTTGTTTGGGCATTACGGGCGCAATGCGAACAACTCCGTCAGCGGCTATGGAAGAGACATTCAAGACATGCCTTTGAACAGAATTCTGTCCTTCGCCGAAGCGACGGACCTGTTCAGGGAATGAAGTGAGCTTGCTCCGACCCATAGAAATAAATGTCAAATGCCCTCAGCATCCCAAAAAATGGAACTTGACTTTGCCTTTTTTTGGAGGTGGAGAACCTCTGTGCTTCCATTGTTTTGACTGCTGTTTTGTTTCGGGGGTGAAGTGGTGGACCCAAGTTTCATCAGTCGTTACAAATTTGTGAATAAAATCTGCCGTATCCTTTTTGAAACGTTCTAAACACTCTTGAGAAATTTGCATTCGAGTGCGTTTGTGATCAATCGTTAACAACGCGGCACCCATCTTGCAGACAGTTTTCTCATCCCTAATTCTTCGGTTAAAATATGAAATGAGCGTTCATTTGAAAGCCCATAGCAGTAGCAATTTGAGCCACCGTTAATCGGCGGTCCTTCAAATCACGGCACCATGTTCAATTTTGGCCATTTTTAAAAATACACACAAATTAGTTTATTAAACCGCTGTTGGCGACAATCTACTTGGTAGAGCGATTTGACAGTTGACAGTTACACATAAATAGAGCCCAGCTTTGCAACAAACCAAAAATTTTAGACTTCGCAACGCCACCTGTAAGTCAGGGCGCGAACATTTCAAATTGCCCTCGTATTTTAACTTCTTTCCACAATTTAAGAACTTTTTCATTCCCGAATAATTTTGATTAACAAACGTTTATAGGTAAGCAAAAGCGATGTGATGGGTTTAAACAAAAAGATTACATTAAGCGATTTGACAAAATTATAAAGTTTTGCTCTTCAACTATAAAATATCAACAACCTAAATTATTAGTATTGAATTCAACTGCAATACAACATAAACAATAACAAATGAGAAATTGTCTTTCCTGAAAAAATCGGCACTGGAAAAACAAGTTTGAATTCCGTTTATAGTTCCAAATTTTTTAAAACATTTAGTCCTGGTATTTTGATATCCTAAAACCTGTCTTATAACCTTATTTACCAAATCATTTTCGTATAGTAATTACTTCAAAAATGGCGAATATCAATATGGGGACGCTAGAACAGTGGCCCTTCGATAATTCTTGAATACAGTTCTGCATTTTAAATTACATATCTAAAAATCGGATCTGCGGTGTTTAAGTATCACGGCCTAGAAATTGAAATTTCCAAAAAGTTTTAAATGGCATCAAACACTAACATCATCAGTAAATAAAAAACATATTCTCGGAAATGTGTTATATAATTTTTGTTTAATTACGTAGATTCGAATGGAAGCCCTGCTTTTTTTTTGTTTTTGTTGAGTGATTTTTCTCTTACAGCAATCTTCGTTCATATGCCCGTGTTACGTGTTTTAAAGTACCACAGACATAGAGGACCTACAGCCTAATGTGAGTTCCAAACCACGGGAAGTGTAAACACTTCTACTCCATAAAAGATTTACAAAGCAGTATACCTCGCTGGTTTGCTATTATTGCCTTGCGAAGGAGATCAACCGTTTAAAAACCGATGCTCCGGCACTGGTAATTGAATTCCAGATCTTCAGCGTAGAAGTCCAACGCGCTAGCCACTTTAATACGCATGTAGAAAATGTATACATACGACAGCATACACAGCAGTTGCGAAATAGCAAATTAAAATTGCGGAAAAACTGCTAAAAAAAAAAACGTTTACAACTGTCATTTTGAACGTTAAATTATCATTAAAATGTATAAGAACGAGGAGCTTCTTTAAAGTAAGAATCATTTACACATATTAACAACGCAAGTTGGCGATTTAGAATGCAATATAGTCGGGAATATTTCTTAACTTATCTGTGTCAGTTATTTTCGAAGTCTTGAGTGTCTCAAACGATTTTGTTTGGAAAAGCATTTCATTAACAATGTGGAACGTCAATTCAGCCGATTTTGGGGCGCGAGCGGTGATTCATTTTTTACACGCAAAACATTCACCTAGCTGAAATTCATCAACAGCTAGTTGAAGTGTGATGGAGGAAGCAAATGTGAGGAAACGATGTCGTTTATTAAACGAATAGAGAACAAACGTGCATGATGAAACAAGATATGGACGCTCATCTGTAATCACCAAAGAACTAAAAACTGCTGCTGACATTTACAATGATTCCTGTTCTGTTGTTTCCGCAATTGTCAGTAAACATCTTCACTGCTACAAAATTTGTGTTGGTCCCAAGAATGCTGACACCAGAACACAAACCGAAGAGAATGGCTGCTACTTCTCGGGCATTATTTTATCGTTACTGTACAAAAGGGGATGCATTGTTGGATCGCATAGCGACGCCTGACGGGAGATGAGACATGGGTGTGTCACTACACACCTGAAACTAAACGACAGTTTTTTGAATGACATCACTCACATTTTCCGACCAAACCCAAAAAACTCATACAAACACCTTCAAACATGAACATCATGGCAACAGTTTTTTTTTGGGACCGGGGTGGCATTTCTCTGATTCTGATTCTGATTATCTGCCTCGAACCTCGATGAGAAACCATCAATGCAGAAAGGCGCTACGAAACTTTAACAAAGTTACATGCGCTATACAAAACTGTCAGGATGACACGCTCACGCTTGTGTCTGCTCTACGATAATGCGCATTCTCGTGCTGCTCAAACTTTTAAAACTCCAAAACGCCTTGCGTCGACTTGACAGAAAAGGTAACTTCGAAATATTAAAAATTCCTATAAGCTTGAGAATAACTAAATATGTATAAAGGGTTTCCTTCTTTTAGGCGCGGAAATCGTTACAACACCGCAGAAAAGTTTCGATGGAAGGTATTGGACCATCCGCCATACAACCGTACAGTTCGGATCTGGCGCCATATCACTTTATTCTATTCGTGAAATTATAGAAAATCACATGAAGACCGATAACGGCTTTCACCAAATTGTCACCAAGTGGTTCAAGGAACAGACGGCAGAGTTCGTTAAGAGAGGATCATCAAGCTCGTCTCTCGATCTCAAAACTGTTTGGATGTCAACGGGGTTTGTTTAAAAAATAATTCAAGACAAAACCTATCCAACCTCGGTCTGAATCGAACCCGCGTCTCTTGGATTTGTAGGCAAGACTATCGAGACCGACATATAAAACAATGTTTATAGAAATATAATAATTAATAGCTGGCTGTTTTAAAATTTAAAATATGCCTAACCCACAACTATTACTATTTTTTTATAATACAGATAATATGAGCGCTAGTGTGGTTCAGTGTTTAAAGCGATGGACTCGGGTGCGGAAGGTTGGGAGTTCAAATCCCCAACTCCATGCGTGGCGTCATTTTAAATAATTGTATATCTACTTGCGTTTGAATGACTAAGGGGTATTAAGGCGGTTGTCAAGTGCCTGTTGCTCATCAAGTCATCACGGCACGTGTTAAGAATCCAGCTCGCGACAACCGGGTGCGAGAGAAGGACACGGAAGCTCTGACCTTCTGCTAATATAATACGAAAGGTATTTTTTAAATAAGGTCCTTTTGTGAATGAGAGTGAGAATGACGCGCGATCGCCGCAGTGCGCTTGCGCGTCTGCTCCCAGCATGCTTTGCGCGCGTTTAGACGCCATTTGCAGCCGTATCGTCTGTCTGTGTGCTCAGCTGTCGAAGTTTATAATGTTTAAGAAAATTGAGTTCCCGCCGACTGTGAGATACGACCTGTAATTCGATTCTTGAGTGCAAGATACTTGGCAGCAGCGGAAATTCACCGTCAGATTTGTGTGTTCGAAAGTGGGTGAGAATGTTCAAGGACGGGCGGGTTAATGTGCATGATGAGCCACGCCCTGGCCGACCTTTTCTGATTTCTGAAGATTTAGTTCGTGATCTGGAGAACAAAATTTGAGAGGACCGACGATTCGCGATTTCAAAGTTATCAATTGAATTTCCACAGGTTTCAAGGTCAGTTTTGTACACCATTGTTTCGGAGAAACTGAATTCTTGAAAATTGTGTTCTCGGTGGATTTCAAGACTGCTTTCTGACGATCACAAAACAAAAAGATTGGGCTGTGCTTTATCGTTTTTGACTCGATACAATCAGGAAGGAGATGAATTGTTGGACCACATCGTTACAGGAGATGAGACTTGGGTGTCTCACATGACTCCTGAGTCCACGCAACAGTCAATGGACACATCGTCGCCAACCAGAGTGAAAGCCAAACAGACACTTTCAGCACGAACGATCATTGCAACTGTCTTTTGGGACAGGAAAGGAATTTTGTTAGTGGATTTTATGCAGAGAGGCACAACAATCAATTCTGATGCGTATTGTTGAGAAACCTCCGGCGTGCCATACAAAACAAACGGCATGGCCTACTGTCTGCCGGTGTGATGTTGCTCCATGACAATGCAAGACCACATGTTTCTGCACAAACACAAGGTCTGATCAGGTCTTTTGGATAGGAACAACTGGATCATCCACCTTATAGTCCAGACCTTGCACCCAGTGATTTTCACTTGTTTCGGTACTTAAAGGAGTTCCTTAGTGGTCAACGGTTCAAGGACGACGAAGAAGTGAAAACTGCAGTCATGGATTGTTCTTCTTTAAAGGCGGCAGATTTCTTTGACGTCGGAATTCAAAAACTTATTGAGTGGTATGACAAATGTTTAAACAAAAATGGAAATTATGTAGAAAAGTAGATAAAAGTATGTAGAATATGGAAAAAAATATATTTTAATGATATTTACAGTATTTTTAAATACCCCTGGTATATACATATTTATTAAATTTTAATAGTTTCTTTCTGAAATATACTGAGGCAAGTGTATCGTATCAAAAATTTTTTGATTGACTTAAGTAGTTTGTCATTACGTAAATCTGGTGCCCCAGTTATGTATTCCTCATAAGGGAAAAAAAAAACACCGATACTTTCCATTTTTTGTAAATATTAACATTTGCCGAAAGCAAATAAAATTGGGATGTAATACTGCTATTATTAACTTCGAGTTTTTTTTATAATTCAGGTCAAATCAATCAAATCACAAATTGTTATTGCTATTTTATTACATTACGAAAGCGATTGTTACTTCATCATATTCATTAGATATAATTGCACAGAAAGCACAAACATTTAGTATTTTTGTAATGTAAATAGAATAAATATTTAGAAAAATGCAGATTATTGTATACATTTTCCTGGCGGTAATGATCACGGACTGTTCTGAAAAAATGTTTTTTTGTCAATTAAAAAGAATGAAAAACTCCCAAAGGACAATAGTGTAGAGCTCGTTCCAATCGATAAGACGAAAGCAAAGAATGCAGAATGGCAAAAAGTGGGCAATATAATCTGTATTTTACACAAAGTTTACTTGTCAGGTAAATAGCAGCTCATACACCAGCGGTTGAATTGGACGAATTTGATTTGTAAGGATTTCATTGGCGGATTTGGTACGCTACCTACTAAAGCTGTCGTTGTCCATTAACGATACTCGAGATGTAGCCATCTTCTCTCTTAAACCTGTGTTGCACGTTTAAAGTGACACAGACATAGAGGACCTACAGCTTAACGTGGGCTCCGAACCACGGGAAGTGTAAACACTTTTACTCCAGAGAAGATGTTGTTATGTTCGTTTGATTTTGTCACTTCATCTGAATTAGAGTCATATTTTAATTGCCGCTCTGTAGCCCATTACTATCTTATTATTTACCAAATACAGTTTTGTGAACCTTTTGTTGTTATCATGCAAAATTGTCGATTAATAGTTTGTCTGCGCGCTTGACCCTGGACGTTTTCTGGAAATTTACGTGTTGAATTGTTCCAGCATTATTGCACCATATTTCGCCATGTGGTGTAATATTTTTGGCCAATACATATTCGCGTTTCGTTTCCTTTTCAGTCGGCTTTCCACTTTTGCTGGGCGCGGTTACCCGATACCATCTCGGGGACCATTAATAAATTAAGAAAAAGAGTGGACGCTAGGCTTTGGGAGGGAGCTGACGTGTTTTTTTTAATACCGGGTTGTGTCGCAGCTCTTCTGCTAATTGAGTTATCGTTTCGTTTTTTTTGCGTTAGGCAAAAGAATCTTCGACTTGTGTCGGATTAAATATATTGGCAGAGTGTCAGATTTTTGCAAAGACAATTTAGTGAAATTGTTTTCTCGATTTGTGTCGGATAAAAGCTATCAAACCAGTGGAAGTTCTGTTTTTCAAGCCGTTTTAAGTGATCCTCCCGTACAGCGGCGGAGATCTTGACATCTGATGTTCCCATCTCTTCTCTCTCGACGTCGAAAACACCCTGGCCGTAGCGTTATCTCGATTCGATCCAATCTTCAGGGGCGTACCAGCGAATCTTTCCCGCTTCCCGAAGATCTTAGGAACACCCCACTTGTGCCTCTCTTTGCTCCCTACCGAACAACACTAAGGTAGGAGAAATTCTAATTGTGTGGTGAAAACTTTTTCCGAGCCTAATTTTCAACTTTCAAGTACTGAACCTTTTTAATGCGACGTAAAGCGACCTTCAGTCGCCAGTTGTCCTTTTTCTAACGGTAAAGAGTAATCATAAATTGTATTTTTATTTTGTAAACTGAGACGTTACTGGCTGCGTAGATTTGTTTCAAGAAATTAAATGCCATAAGTCAGGGGCGGCGAGCCTCAGTTTGAACGTTCAATTAACCTTGTATTAATTATTAACCATAAATATTACCATTTTCAATGTAATCGTTATACTTTTTGTATCAGTAATTTAAAAGAAGTGGAATTATATTTGTCTTGAAATTTACCCTATCTTTTATTTTGGTGTATTTTTATCTTTGTATGCATGAACTTTGTAAGTTTTATAAACAGGAGGGAGGCACAATAAAGGTGAGTCCGATTCCCGTAAGCTGCTGGCTTCTCGGCTTTCCACGAGAGCTGGTAATCTGCTGTCATCTGGAAAGTGGCGCCCGTTAATTTTGACCTACCCTGTACACAACTAGGAAGATTTCCATCCCGCAAGCGATTTCCATGAACTCCCCCTACTCCTCTGAGCTAAGCTGTAGGCCTTTTCCATCTATCCTGTTGCGGGTCGACGAAAAAGCTCGTTTGGCCACGTAACAATTTACTAGGCAGAATATCTCGCTGGTTTGCTATTGCCTAGCGAGGGAGTACGGCTGTAAAACATCCGATGTTCCGGTACTGAGAATTGAATCCAGGACCTTCGACCCACGGCTGCCTCATACTGTGTTTATACAACAGTATTTCAAAATTATAGATTCTACTTATAAACCAAAAGATGTGCTAAATTATTTAACATACGAAGGTGAGTAAAAAAAATTGTTGAAGGTGGCTGTCGAGCGAATGTAAATATCGGTCCTTGCGAGCAATCGGCCATCGAGAAATCGATGACGAGCTAATAATGGCGAGACAACGGCGGCGAGTGAGTGGTCGTGAGCAAATCGCACTAAGCGGCGAGATAATGGTTGCGAGCAAATGGTGGTGAACAATTTGTGGCGTGCAAGTAGTGGTGAACAAGTGGTGGTGAGTAAGTGATAGCGAGCAATGGTGGTGAGCAAGTGGTGGCGAGCAAATAGAGCAAAGAAGGTGGTGGCGTGCAAGAGGTGGCGAGCACGTGGTGGTGATAATTTGTGGCGTGCAAGTAGTGGTGAGCAAGTGGTGGAGAGTAAGTGGTGGCGAGCAATGGCGGAGAGCAAATGATGGCGAGCAAATGGAGCAGAGAAAGTGGTTTCGAGCAAGAGGTGGCGAGCACGTGGTGGTGATAATTTGTGGCGTGCAAGTAGTGGTGAGTAAGTAGTGGAGAGTAGGTGGTGACGAGCAATGGCGGCGAGCAAGTGGTGGCGAGCAAATAGAGCAGAGAAGGTGGTGGCGCGCAAGAGGTGGCGAGCACGTGGTGGTGATAATTTGTGGCGTGCAAGTAGTGGTGAGCAAGTGGTGGAGAGTAAGTGGTGGCGAGCAATGGCGGCGACAAATGGTGGCGAGCGAATGGAGCCGAGTAAGTGGTGGCGAGCAAATTACTTAGAACCATTGTGCTTATTTCGAACAAGAATCGAAACTTCAGCGCAAGTTACTGCTGGTAGACACATTTTACACATTTGCGATTAGCGTTGGGTAATGTTTTTCTTAACATAAATTAACTAATTGTTCGAATGCTTCGTTCTAAATGCTTCTAAATTATTAGTAGTGTATTCTTTAGCTTCCGCTTGCTATAGCAGGGATGACTGCTGAACTCGGTTAAAATATCTAACGTGTATGGCAGGCCATTTTTTTTTGTAAATGACCATGATAAATCAATACTAAATAAATGTTGATATGTGCATTGATATATAGCATCAAATTGCAGGCTAAAATCTATAGATAAATCAGTTCTCATTTCTACATCTGTTACCGAGCTCCGCACAATTTTTCCGTAGATTTGGCTCGCACAGACCTGTGACGCAATTTCAGTTTAAAACGATTCAATGAGCAGGTAGTTGCAAGGTACCGGGCTGTTTGAAAAACGCTCGCCTTATCAATTGGAACAGGCTCTATTAGAGCAGAATAAACTCACAGTACTCCGCATAAAATGAAAACGGTTCACCGAATACATTTATTTGCCGTGATTAAGGATTTTGCTATTAGAAAATTAGTGAACAGGTCATTTTATTTTGTTTCTAACTTTGGTCACATTTTATAATGTTGTAATGAAGCCAAGTATAATATTATTATTTATTATCAAACAATGTGTACTTTATCAAGTTCCTTCTTATTGACGTTTAAGAACCCCTGCATCGGGACGTCGGTTCGCCTCGTTACTGACGTATTTCCCCGACTGCTAACTTCGCTAATTTCCATTCCCACTTTCTGTTTCAATATTTTCCTCTCAGTTCTTTTTTGTCGAGGTTGGAGTATAGTCGTTTGAGTTCGTGTGTTCCGTGCATGATGTCTGTTTGGTTCGAAGTTTAAACTCGTATTTTTAGTAAATTCCTGTATGAAAATATGTGCATAAGTGCTTTGTGAATAGCCACTCCACCATGGTGCAGCTTGATATCGGGAGCTCGGGTGAGTAATCGCAGTATTTCCAGAAGACAGCTAGTTGCAGCCCTTTTGCTGGGGTGGTATTGACATTCTCGAGTGGTAGCATGTTGTGTGCGATTTTGCCCTTTTATTTTACACAAGTTATAGGCTGTACGTTCGCTATAATATTTTTTCATGTTCTTACCCGAATCCCGAACCCGTTCTGCGGGGTGGTCAGAGCACGAATGGGGAAAACCCGGGGCGACCCACCCTGTTACAAGGTGGTGGATTGTAATGGATGCATTGGATAACCTTCTAACTAAATTTTGCATGGTTTTTTAATTTTAAGAGGTGTAGATTATGTTCGTTCAATATACCTGCAGGATTATTCAGTAATCGTAGACTTTGTAATATTTTGTTGTTGTGTACTTGCATTTACATATTAAATTTTTTTCATTTAACTGATTACAAATCCCATTTTTCATGTCATGATAATCGGTTTTTATTTTACATACATAAAATTATCCAATCAAATCAACCTTAATAAAATAAATGCATGGAGGTGCCATGAAAGGGACGAAACGGCGTTTCAGGCACCCAAATTTCAGGGGCCCCGAAATTAATAAATCCATCATTGTCAGTTATTTTGAAACAAAAAATATCAATTTAACAAATTTCTTAATTGAATTTGATAACATAAACTGTTGAAACGTCTTTGCAGACAAGAAGGGATCTCGTTTATTATTTAATACTTCCTAGTCGGGAAGAAGAATGTTAAATTAATGTATTTTGTTATAATTATTAAATTAACACGTAAATATATAATTTTAAGTAAATATTTTTTTATGGAAGATCAAAAAGAACAAACCGATTTGATACTGACTTAATAGAAGATGAAATATTATTTAATTTTTTAATTTATCAAAAACTTTAGAAAAAAACGATATGAATATTTTAATACAGGTTGATTAATAACGTACGGCGGAGACTGAAAGGGTCGCCGTAGGGGACGAAAATAAAGTTTTTTCTTATCAGACTTTTGACTAAAATCCAATCATAAGAAAGTTATTTAAAATTAAAGTAATTAATGAGTATTTGTTAGAAATTATGGTAGTAACTTACGTTTTAAATTCAAATTGGGCTTACTTGAGAGTTCATTCAACAAGTATTTATTTAAAAACTTAATAAAAATTGAAAAACATAAAAGTTACGGCTATTACAAATCATCTTATAATGCTGAAAAATGGGTATCCACTGATTATTTAATAAAACTAGAACACATGCAAAGAAATTGAAAGAAGAGCAGCTAAAGAATTTAGGTGTATTGGGCCTAATTTAATTTAAAGTAACAGCAGTAAAGTTTTGTAAGAACTATTTTTCCAGAGAAACGAGATCTCAATGATAGTATCTTCAATTATTCCTAATTAATATCAACCGTATTCAACAGTGGGCGTTAATTTATAAGAACTTCTAGTTCTGGTCAAAAATTTATAAGTATAAAGAAAAACACTTTATTTTGATTAATTCTAGCTACCCTTTCAGTCTCCTCCGTATGTTATGAATCACCCTGTATAATGTTAATGGAAGTATATAGCAATGCATCTGGTGAAATATTCGTTTTTAAGTCTGACATGTTCAACAGTTGGCCAGAAACTTCCTGACTCACCAGTAGTATTAAATGTTAAAGTTGAAAGTATGGGAAATATTGACTACGATGACATTATTATTGAAAATGCATAAACAGTCGAAAACGGAAATTTGTTATTGCAATTAATAAGTAATTTCCACATTTTCTATTAATTTTTTTAAATTTCATACTGGTAGGTATATATTATACAGCGTGCGTTTCAAAAAAGCATTCGATCTTAAAGGTAATTTGTTATTTTCTGAAAAATGAAAATTATGATTTACGATCAGTTTTTCTATTGAAATGGAGTGTCAAAAATCCCTTGAGATTTAAGCAAATAACTGGAAATGGCATCAATTTCAGCTTGTTTAAATGCAAGACGTATGTTATTAAATTTCTTCTCCATTACTAAAATAATCAGTTTAAGAAATTTCTATCATGACCTAACTATTTTGCCTTAAACATTCACAGATTGCAGTTGCAAATCTAACGGAGCACAAGAGAATGTCAACTAAAACTGCCAAATTATTTTCATATTTAGCATAAAACGAAATCTAATTTGTGATTTTTAAATAATAAAATGGAATGGAAATTATGTGGAATTTGCTAGTAGATAGAGCTGGGAAGTTGTTACAGAATATTATCGAATATATTGTCACATTTGCTTCGGTTTTTATGGTTAAAACTAATCGCAACTGCATGAGTTATAAAATTTCACAGTTTTTAGTTTTTAATGCACTCAAAAAAAGCAATTTTGATGTCACTCTGATTAATTCTGGAAGCGCTATGGCGGGTTTGAGCCCCGAAGTAAAATGTAAACAGGTTTGTGCTCGAACAAAATAAAACATAACAGAAGATGTAGAAGTTCGTGCGTTATTTTTGAAACGAACGGTATAATGTGTACGAGCATATACAGGGCGAATACTAAGACGAATCACTTTTAATTTCGCGTATTTAAAATATTAGAAAAAATATTTTTGTACAAATTGTAATAGGCAGTGCCTCCTATGTTTCAGCACACAAAAATATTTTTTTGGCTATTCAGACGAGTGTAAATAATTCATAGAAAGTTCTTCGTTGGGTGATGTCATTATTACATATAGTAGTGTTATACGGCAAACTGAATTAATTATTTATTTTTAAAATTGATTTAAACTAAGTAAATTAAAGCCATAATGACTGCAATCGATAGCAGTTGAAAATGCGAAATGCTGTATTTAAAGATATTTAGGAAGATAGTATCGACGCGACTCTGTTTCTCGGTATATGATTTCAGGAAGATCTATTTTTGTGTTATTTTACATTTTACGCTAATACCACACTAATTTGAACTAACCAATTTCAAAACGTTTATTTAAATATTTAAGGAGAACTCTTGAAAACACGATTATTTAAAAATTGGGCACTACAGGGTACATCGTTCCAAGCAATAATCAACACTAACAGTTTTAATTCAAACCAAAAACATTTATAAGCAATTGGAAAAAAATTTTAAAAAGTTTTCCATTTTTTGTAATAATGCAATTTGGTATCAAACTCTATATCAAATTGTCATTAGAGACAGTTTCAAAAATCCGGTAATAATTTTAATAACAATCCTAGATTTCAAAAAACTACAGCAATAAAAAATAAATTCCGGCAGTTCAAACACGTTGCGGTACCAACGTTAACGCTAATTTATGAACTATGGGCTTAAACCAAAAGTAATTTAGGACTTTTTGAATTCGTTTTGCACTTAAATTCACCTTTTGCAATTACTTGATCGTCTTCCCTAAGACCTCATACGTAAATTGGATTTGGCGTCCCAAAAAAAGAAAGCTTTAGCTAAGAGCTAAGAAAGAATTAAAGCTTTATTCTCTAATATTTCTTTTATTTCTTTAAATTATCTACAGAGCTGGTACGGGTTTCAACATTTTAAAGCTTTCTGCACATACAAAATGTTAAATCGACAGTGCAAAAAAGGAAATACTTGGAAGATTATTTCACCCCGGTAATAAAATAATGCCAAAGCCATTTTCTATAGCAATATTCAGATTTCTCCCGCATAGTTCCGGAAATACTCGTCATACCTTATGCAGCCTTGCACGTTTTTCGTCTTTATACGAAATATGGAAATTACGTAATATTTTCTTGACATAATCTAGATTATAATGTCATATATTAAAAGACTGAAGTTCGGACTTCTATGTAAGTGCAAAGGCATGTTAGTCTACAGTCACGATTTCTTTTTTCAGGCTCGACATTTAAAAATAAGGTATTTGAATATTTAACAGTTTTTTATGGGATGTAGTCTATTAATAAATAAATAAATACAAAATGGCATCTAGCAACACTTAACAGTTAACATGGAACTAAGTAATTTAATCCACCCTAAAAAAACAAAGATGATTAGGGCGTTATAGCCTTCTACGCTGAACGTCTGAGGTTCAATTCCTAGTACCTGAACATGGGATTGTTAACGGCTGTTCTCCCTCGTAACGCAATCATGGCAAACCAGCGAGGTATTCTGCATAGTAAATCTGCTCTGAAGTAGAAGTGTTTACATTTCCCTAGGTTCGGAGCCCATGTCAAACTGGAGGTCCTCTATGTTTGTGCCGCTTTAGACGCTCAACACAGACATAGGAGAGAAGGTCGCTACATCTTGAGATAAACCATTCGACGACCAAGAAGAACAAGTGAATCAAAAATCTATTCTGAAAGTTATTCTAATACAGAGCACGCCGCTTAATCTGATCACATCGGAACTCGGGGTTGCAACAAAATATTTTTTCCCTTTTTCGTTTCTCCTTAAGTTCTTCCACTTTCTGGCACATCAACGAGTCATCTGCACATACGTCATGTTCACGGACATTAGCGAACCAGAGTTGCAATGCTGATTCAACTTGATCGTCTTTCCCAATGCGATTTCTTCTTTAATGTTTAAATTGACATTTCTTTTTGCATTGCACACTTTTTTTTAATTTTACACGAAACTGGCTGCGGGATGTTTGATTGCTCTGCTGCATTCCGCTCGCAAGTTTACGATCACTTGTCATCAGTGCTAAACGGTTAATTTTTTTCATTTAAGCTAGGATCACGTTTTCTTCCACATCATCCACTGCAAAGACTTACAATAGAATTGAGTTAGCTGCTGCCAACCATGCAGGCTGTTAGCTTACGAGGGAGAGAGAGAGAGAGAGAGAGAAATAAGTTCGATACCACTCGAACTTGACATACAAACAAAAAATGTATGCAAGCAAAGTTTTTGTTTGTGAACGGACACAATCCTAAGAAAAAAATATATATATCTGGGATTATACCGCCGGTCGCGTCTTTCTGGTTCTCAAACGCCATAAATTTCGGTCTTGGGCATCTTCATTCTGCAGTTTATTAGTTTCCATTGCTTCACTGATTCCATTATTCCAGGATCTTCGTGGTCTGCCTTTTTTACGTTTCCCTGAAGGAGTCCAATTGAAAATTTGCTTCGGCCATCTTTGATCATCCGTTCTTAGCAGATGTCTGAACCATTAGAGCCCTCTTCTGTCGATCCTATCGGTAACTTTGTCTTGGGCTTCTATTCTGTTTCTAATTTCCTCATTTGTGACATGCTCTAATCTTGAGATTCTGAGACTCCTTAGATAGTCCATTTCCATTGTTTGCAGCTTACGTTGGTCTTCTTTTTTGATGGTCCATGTCTCGCACCCATAGCATACAATCCCCTCTACCATACATTTTCCGATGTGTTTTTTAACGTTGTTTGATATATGCCGATCCCACCATAGTGAGTTTAAACTTCCTATTATTTTGCGGCTATTCTCAGTCCTGGACTTTATTTCTTCCTGGCCTATACTGTTTTTGGTAGTTATTGTCCTTAGGTATTTGAATTTTTGTACTTGTTTTAGTTCTTGGTTATCACTAATAATTATTTGAAATAGAGCCTTTGTGTTAACTGCCAGATATTCAGTTTTGTCTAAGTTTATAGTGAGGCCCCATACGTCATACTCTTCTAGGAGATTCTTAACCATATATTCCAAATCGTAAGAGTCTTGTGCGATTACGATTTGATTGTCAGCAAAGTTTAGCGTTAAGAAAAAATTGATAACATAAATCGAAGGCATGATTACTATAAACGAGGTTTTTCTGATGTAGTAATACTTTTTAAACCCCTAAACTTTATTTTATTTAATAAGCCAATTAAGACTGAACTCAACAATACTCATAAATTAAGCAGATATTATCTCAGATAGCATAACAATCATTGTAAGCAGAGGACCTAAGTGTCTCGTGTTTAACCCCGCCGGTAAATTAACCTCAGCAAGCAATTACGCCCTTAAGCTTCAACAGCCCTTAAAAATTGTAGATATGAACAGCGATCAACCCACACATACACACACCGTTACAATTGAAAGAAATGCATAAATGAAAGGAAAACGGCAAATAAAAACGAGTAGGGCGACAAGTGGCGCTACAAGTGCGCACCGAGGGGCGTAAGAGAGGATTCCATTATATGACAAATGAAACCCTTCGGAACAATGGGAAATGGAAACACTGGCACCTACGTACGAATTGATAATTGTCCGGTTTTTCCTATATTGAAATACTGTCGAAGTTAATTTTATTGGCAATAGTCCTTAATCTTTACTTCGTTGGTTATGTTTCAGGATAATTATAGGAAAAACATTAAAAAGGGCGAGGATACCCCAATGTGCGGTTAAAAGAGGAGAACCGATCAACGCCCAATACTATATAGGCATACCATTTTAAAAAAAAATCGTGGTATATCTCATAGAATTCAAAAATGGCTTTTAAACACTTAAGGAGTGTAAAATGTATCGCATTAAGAATACCAACCAGCAATCGGTTTATTATTCGTTCTTAAGACGGAACATATAAATTACATAAAAGTGCAACAACATACAAAATTATATTCACTTATTAATATTCTTGTGTAAAAACTTAAATATTTATACGTCAATTGCCTGCCCTTGACTAATAAATGTATTTACAAATTAGACGCATAAATGGGCCTTATTCCAAAGGTTTTCATATTGGCTGGAAATACCCCAATTGTATCCTCGTGCATCCATCTTTATGACTAGTTTTCGCCGAAAAAAATAACTATTTGGAAAATCTCATTACTTTAATATAAATCGTGTAGCTGTTTTGGGGCAAGCTCGTCCATTCTTGTTATGTTTGTTTTACAAAACCAGTAGAACAAAAGCGTAGCATGACTATTTTAAGCAGAAAAAACGATGAATGATTGAAATCGAGTGGGCGCAATTGCCCCGTTGGCTTGTCAGAACGAATCTTCTATAGGCAAGAGAGCAAGCGGTGGTCAACGCAGTAAGACGAGTTTATTGATCAGCAGGCAAGAAGAAAAATTTAATATCCCCAAGGAAATTCTGCGATCGAGTTCGAAAGTTTCCTTCACAAAAGGTTATTCTAGCGTGATTTGACAGCAGCGTTATTAATGCATGAAACTCGTTATAACATTTACACGAGAGAGAGAGCGAATTTGACAATTACGAAACAAGGGCGAATGGCGCATGAAAGCGTTCGAATAATTACCTACAAAATGTGCAAAATGAGAGGCTTGTTAGTGCTCATCAAATTTTAAAAGCTGTCGAAAAGTCTTCATAAGGTAGAAGTAGGTATTTGTTTCTGTTCTTTGCCATTATAACGGCTTTACATCTTCTGCATTTGTATTAAAAATAAACGTGTTATCTAGGTGAGATAAGTCTTTATGGGTACTCAGTATGTTGTATATTTTATTATTTTAGTTTATATGTATTTTTTATTGTATTGTGCTTTAGAAATCATTGCGGAAGTACATCCACAAAAATATAGCTTTGAGAAGACAATTACATTATTTAGAAAACATGTCAAATATTGCTGATTTTGGCAGCAGCAAAATTTGCTTGTAACAATAATTAACAAGAGGGATGATTCCACCCATTAGACAAAGAGAGAGTAAATTTGCTCATACAAAAGATAAATACGATATTTGTGAAGATAAATAAATTAATCAGAAAACATGCTGATTGTATCTATTGTATCACGTTGTACTTCCAAGTAACTTCTGCCTAGGATCTGAATTATCTTCTAAGAGATACTGATTTACTTGAATTTTAAGATATGCAAGATATGTTTTTAAAATTGTAAACATAATAAAATAGGCAGATAGTTGAGGAGCTGCGTTGGCGACGCGCTCGGAAACGGACGTATTTTGGGCGCTCTCGAGCAAAATTGCTTAGCGAGACTTTAAAAAATATTTTGGGTGCAAACTATCAAGTTCCAGTGCGTGCAATTCCAGTGCATGTGTGTACGAACCTAGGAAGGAGGAACTCTACCGGCTCTACCTGACAATCGATCAAAGGTGTAAGATACGCGACCGACAAAGAAAACAACAGGACGGAGGGAGAAGCAGGAAACGCAGTAAAACCTAAGTGATTGAAGGCTTAAATAGTCTTTTGTGGTCTTTGGTAGTCCACTAACATAGTTTGTTTCTAATAACAAATAGCAGGGGGATATTTCTAACAATCAGATAAAGAGAAACTAGAACTACACCTACAAAATACAAAGATTTTTATAAGTTTACTTAATTTAGGAGCAAATAGTGAATTGGCTACTTGACCAACAAAATGAATAGCTTAGGCTTAGAACAACAGGTAACCTACAGAAGGGGCAGTTCCACCCTGTGTATGACCTTTTTACAATTGAATTATCTATTTAGTTTTTATCTCTTACCAATTAAGTCTCCTGCTTTACAAGCCCAACTAGCACAAATGAGGGATTTGACAGCTTACCACATAGCCAAAGTTATCTAGCACATTTTTTAGTTCATTTTTTCCAAGTACCTATGTTTTTACATTATACAGTATGTCAGTAAAACGATTAGAAGGGTTATACTAGCACATAATTATGCAGGGGTAATTCCACCCACCCAGCTTTTAACAATCACAATGATTTTTTTATATTTCATAATTCTCCTCTTTTATTGTTCATCTTTCGCTTTTAGTATATAAATAAAATAGTACTGTACCTATTTTTGAAATTCGCGCTAGTATGGAAAATTGAAACTCTAGACGTAATGGAACCCCAAATATTGGTGCTGTAACCTGAAGAATGACAAATGGAATAAGTTTAAAATAGACTCTTTTATTGGATATTGTAATGTTAGTTTAGCTAATCTGGGTAAGTGGCAACGAACTTTGCTCTTGCGATCAAAGTGGAAACCACAACCCGAAAATAGCTTCCTGTGTGATTTCTTTTAGACGTGGTAGAATACTCCAAGTAACCTCGGCCTAAAAGACTTTTATTTCATACAGTAGCCTGTTTCTATAAGCAAATATTGACTACGCCGTTGAGTAATTGGCTTTTCAGATTTAATAATTTTCACCTTGGATTACTTCAACATTTTTCTCATTTCTTTGTTGTGAGGAACTCGAAGAAAAGTCTCAGCTGAAATGCTAAACTATGCAGTGACGTAGTCAGAGCGATTGGGAGAATATTGACGAATCTCCAGCAAACAATTGCTTCTCATTTCAGGAACAATTTTGCAATCTACTTATAAATTTGTTTGCATTATTAACAGCATATTTTGCCTACGCATACTATTGGGTATTCCTCTGAAATAGAATTTAAATTTTTGGCGTGGAAACTATCTGTCTCCATCAGTCTTGTCCGTGCGAGGTCTTAGTCTTATTTACCGTCGATGTTTATAAGTCAATCGTAAATTGGAAACTTGGGAACTGAAGAAGGGTTGGGGTCTGAAAAGTAGGTCGATTTAAAAAACTGATGAAGGACGGGAGGTGTGAGGAAACCCGATTCGGAAATGGGTGCAAAGCCGAAGCTTCCACGAGATAATCGCCACTCGAAACCCAAGTTTCCGCTCCAAGTTATCGAATCAAACGGCAATTTCCTCTTACTAACCTCTAAATGTACTTTCATTAGGAGTTTGTGAATCACATTACGGGATTATGTTCAATGCCGTATCTTTAATTTAGTGATAATAATTGGACGGCTTCTATCATGGAATTTTTTGAGGAAGAACGGCGGGGAAATGGTTTTTACGGGCAAATAATGATAAATGAAATGCTTCTAGATAATACTTGGGATAAAAATCCTGTAATTGTTAGGCAGTTTTAGAAACAAAATAGCCAAGGGATTAGTATAATATAACTTGCAAATTATCACTATTACTAAAGTAATAATTCGGCCGTCATGTATCATTGCCATTCTTATGAAAATAGAGTAATTTATAGAAGTAGAAATAGTCCCAACTGTGAAGCTACAACCAAAATGCAATTTCTTAAATAATCCTTATAGTCTTGTAATCCTTGGAATATTGTCTTAATGTAATCTTGAACATAACGTAATCACTATAATTGTCATGATAACCTTGTTACCGTTGAAAATATGTAATCACAAATGTAATTTGGCAGTGGATCAACGATCTAATATATTAATAATATCGGCGGCAAAAGACACAAAGAATAGTCAAAAGAACAGTTTTCAATTGATTTCATGAAAAAGTTCGTTTTACTTAAGAAATAACATTAACTAAAACTAGTTATATGAATCTCTAAAACAATGCATAGATCCTGCATGACCCCCAATCCGTGTATCGCTACAATGTATACAATATTTCGAGATTATTAAATATTTCTCAACGACAACTCCTAACTCTAAAAACTACAATCTGCATACATATTTCAAGTAACTGTTAAGATCTTGTAATCGCTGGAATTGATCGAATCTTACTAGAATAGTGACGTAAATACTGTAGCTAATCTTTCTGTTGTGTAGTCGCGAAATACACGGTAAATCTACATACAACGATTAATTTATCAAATTTTTATAATTCTTGAAAAATTTTAACTGACACTAAATACAATAGTTACCTAATTCTACATAGTCATAATTAGAAAACGGAATATATGCAGGCGATTATTGCGGAAATATGCGCATATATATGCACACTATTTTTTAAATATATGCAGTAAATTCTGAAAATATGCACTTGCATATGCAATAGCATATGTTCAAAATCGACTTTAAAAACGATTTTTGATAAATTGATAAATGTTAAAAAGTTAAAAACAAATGTACGCATTAAAATTCACAAATAACATAACAATTTTAATACATTTTATTCTATTAACAAAATTACAGCAATACAGAATAATTAATTATACTTATATATAGTTATCACTACAAATCAGCTTATGCTAAATTTTAAACTATGATTCATTATTATGTAAACAACTTAAAACTAAATGTTTTTCAAAATTTACAAGAAGAAATTTATGTCTTCTGTAGGTAAAAGGTCCCGGGTTGCGCACATTCGTCGCCCGTTCACGTACGATCAGGAGAGTTAAGACAGCGTGGTCCCCGGTCAGTACTTGGATGGGTGACCCGAAGGTTGCGTTAACGCGGCGCCTCTCTACCACGAAGATTGATCACTATGGGAGAGTAGATCAACAACCCCCCTTATGGGGGAGGCCCATGCCCAACAATGGGATGACGCGGGCTAATTAAAATAGGTAAACATGTATTTGTAAATTGAAAACGATCGTTCAACATCTACCGACGGGCATGGGGCATTTGCAAATTTTGAAATTATATTAGGATCTAAATTTAATTCTTCAACAAATTCGCCATTGAGAACTCTATTTATGTCTTTTAAAACCGCATAACCAGAATTCCTTTTCATTACCGAATTAAATTTTTCCAAAATAATTGCCCCAATTTCACCTTCTACATTTATACACGAATTTTCAAACCGGGTTATCATCTCCAAAGATTCGTTTAGAGTCATTCCTTGTTTTTCGAACGCTGTTGTTGATTTTGACACAAAACTGTAGTTGTCTTTAATGAATGCCAGTTGTTGTTCTACTTTTGATGATTTATTTACTTTTTGCAATTTTCAACTGCAATACTACTCGAATCGTTGATTTCGTGTATAACATTTTTTTATACATTGAAAATTATTTGCATAAAAAATAGCGGCCTCCAACCATGTACCCCATCGGGTTATAATTGCTTCGGGAGGGAGAGGAGTGTTTGGAAGTTTTTCTTTATAAAATTGAACTCTTAAGGGAGCTTTTAAAAATACTTTTTTGCGGTATTAATTGAATCATTAATCAATAGAAATTGGTTCCTAATTTTGTCAGCTATTCGGTTAAGCCCGTGTGCCATACAAGTAATGGGAATTAAATTCGGGTAAAATATTTATGCAAATTCAATGAACTTCATCAGAAATGCATCATAAAATAGTTGAAACATTCTAGCCAAAGCCTTAAACTACAATAGCAGCAAATTACTAATAGCAAGCACAAGTACTTTAGAAAGAATGAAGTGTTAAAAGGGATTTAAACGTTCAAAGAAATATTACAATATACAAGATCTATTTACAATAAACAAGGGCTTACTGCAGAAAACTTCTGAGAAAATTAATTACGTTTAGAATAAACTATCTGCGACCTTACTCATACAAAATGCAAAACTAAAAAAACCACTGTTACATAAAATTGGAAACCAATCGGAAAAAAAAATAAAAATATAAAATTTATGCATAAATATGCATAAAACATCTAAATATGCAGACTGCCTAAATATGCAAAATATGCATTAATTAATTAGTGTTAATTAACTCTAAACACCGTGATTCGTCCATATTATCGATTGTTTCGCAAGATATGCAAAAATTACATTATATGCCGTTTGCATAAAATCCGTTCTCTAGTTATAATCGTATACTGGGTGTGGGACAATTCGACTACCGTCAACTGGGCAATAGCCAAGTGGGCGACGGTTAATTGGGCGTCAGAAACTTAACGGCATACGATTTGGCGAATTTTTTTTTTGTGAACCTAACCTAACTACCTGTCTCATTTTTTGCATGAGAAATTTCTGTACAATTTTGCAATGCTATGCAATAAAAATAAACTTAATTATAAGCGAGATTTTTCAAATTTTATTTTTTGATCGGTCTTTTAGCTCGCTTCTAAAAAAAATAGTATTTATAATTATATCAATAGAGGCGATCGTAGGTTAGAGGTTAGCGCGTTCGGCTTCTAGGTCCACCCTAGTGTTCTATTCCCAGTACCGGAACATCGGATGTTTAACGGTCCTTCTCCCTGGGAAGGCAATGGCAAACCAAAAACGTATTCTGCATAGTAAATCTCTGGAGTAGAAGTATTTACACTTCTCATAGTTCAGAGGCCACGTTAAGCTGTAGGTCCTTTATGTATGTGGTACTTTAAGAAGGCGCAACACAGGCATACGAGAGTAGATCGCTATGCAGTGCATATTTGATCTAGTATTTTGTCGCCCACATGTACGGCACTCACTTGGCTATCATTCAGTTGACCATTGTCCATCGTCTAGTTAACCATGTCCATTGTATAATCACCGGCAACAAAAATTTTTGTATAATCGCTAGCCATAACGATTATACATATTATCAACATTTTGTAATCCATCATCCATCTTACACTAATCTCAATTATTAAAAATAGTAAAGTGTTTTTATTCTCAATTGGCACACTTTACCTGAAGAGGCTTATTTCGTAACACCGGATTAAGCATGTCGAGTATACTTTTACTCTTTACTGGACCTAGCGCAGGGTTGTATTTAGAATTGCAAGGTCTATTAACAGAAACAAAAATAAATTGCTTCTTACAATTTTCATAATTAAGGATAATTTGACGATATGCATTTGCACACATTAAAGTCGATACTAATTAAGTAATTATCCCCTGTCCGCATTCTTTATATTTACAGAGAGAATACCTACTTTATAATAATTAATAGAGATCTTTAAATGCAAATTAGTTAATATTACAGCACAAACAGCTTATTATATATTATTATATTTGAGTTTAAATCAAATACCAAATGTGAATGTCGTTTTTATATCGTTATTAATTTTATAAATTATTAATTATTGTATTATAAATCGTAATGCTACTGAATAAAGTAAATAGTGGTGCATATTTGAATACTATTTTGTTCCATATGATCATATTAAGTAATATAAATATAGCGGGCGCCCTGAGTCGACTAATTTTTTCCCTTTTTCTGAAACAAGAAGCTGGAAATTCCCCTTAATACGTGCAATGTTCACTCCGAGCGGTACAGCACGCAGATAATCAGTTAACAATTCTTAACAATACAAATCCTTTTACCGGGAGTTAAGCCTCGCCGGGTAAAGTGTGCCAATTGAGAATAAAAACACTATAATTTTAACGCAACGTAACCAATACATACATAATTCTGGTTAATATTTTGTAATAATTGGAGATTACACCGTTGTTGGTAACTCTCCGGTAAAGGGCCTCGGTGGAGCAGTGCGGATATGCACTGCCACTCGAGGTCACAGCGAAATTTGGTCCGACTGCTCGAGATATCGAATCCCGACTTGGGCGACCGCATTTCGCTTAGTTAAGTTTAGGGTGCATGTTGCATGAATGGTTAGAGTGTAAGGGACGCCCGCAAC
>JABXWE010001746.1:0-35325 GCA_014611495.1 Limonius californicus
AAGTGTTTACACTTCCCGTGGTTCGGAGCCCACGTTAAGCTGTAGGTCCTCTATGTCTGTGGCACTCTAAACGCGCAACACAGGCATAGGAGAGAAGATCGCTACGTCTCGTAAGAGACAAAGCACCCTAAGAAGAAGAAGAAGAAGAAGGTGAGGCAGAAAAAGGTAAAATGTAAGAGATCTTGATTAAGTGGAAACTATGAGCTTGAAAAACCGGATTTGACACTTTACTAATAGGAATTTGCCATTTCTTGGTTATTTTTAGCCGGGAAATTGATTAAAGTTGCCCAAACTAACCTTCGTATAAACGCTTACAATATCGACCAAAACAAACAGCCCAAATTTCAAAACAAGGAATAACGAAAACGTGCATGGGCAAACCAAAACGTGCTTTCAAACGCCAAGCCAACAAAAAAGCAACACAAATAGTGCTTTAGTGCTCTTAAAGCGAAAATCTATATTCTTGTAAGCTGAGGGGATACTTACCAAGTATCTTATAAAACTTTAATCGGCGAAATTAGTTATCGACTTTACATAATCGAATGATTTCAATAACTACATTGTAAATTCGCTTAAATAAAGGAGCCTACGTGTATATTTTAGGTATCCGCACGCAACTACAGTAGGCAAATGAATCACAAATCACTTAATAATTCGAACCAAAAAACACGCACACGCAATAAAACCACCCTAGGTCAAAAAATTCATATTAGAGCTCCTGATACATGCATCAAAGTAGGTATTGGGCCGCCATTTTGATAATTTAATTGCGGCATCATTGTTTGCAGGTAAAAATAATTGAATGTTTATTGCTCAAGGTGTATCTTGTAAGCCGAATTTCTCGAGGTACTTATATTTTATCACCATTGCTTTAACGATTTATGTTAAAAACCGACACAGGGAGCTAGTTTCGAAGGGTAACTTCCCTAGCGACAGCGACCGACTGAAAAGGGGAGACTACAATCCCTTTCTGCGCAGACACAGAAATTCTATTTGGGGTAAATATGTGTTACGACAAGAATGGGCAACTGTTGATACTAAAATAAGCCCTAAGACGTTTAAAACCTACTTGAATTCAATTAACTGTTGCAACAGGGAAGAAAATCCAGAAAAAATAGGAAAAAATGCATATATATCTCACAAATCAGTTATTAAATTGAATTATTATATATTTTTCTGGATTTCCACTATCAAATTTCTACAAATGAGGCACTTAGATTTAAATTAACTGCTAGTACTTCATATAAAATTATACTAAGGAATCCTTTAGTCGAATAACCTTACCTTTTAATTATCACCTTGGATAAACCAATCCATATCATTCTATTTATGTACAGGGTGGGCTATTTCATAATGCCAAATAACTCAAAAGCTATTCCAGTATGAGTCAGATTTTCATAATAGATTCAATGGCTACTACAGATTTAAACTAGGTGGGCCAATTGTGATTTCTACTATAAAACGCTTATTTTTTTAATTAGGTTTTAGCTTTAAAGTGTTTATGTACTTGGATTTATTGTTATAAACGGCAATTACTGTTCAAAAACCATACGGCACTTTAGATATAAAATTGTTATCTTGTAATTAGGCTCATGTATCTTATAAATTTTATCCATTTTGGTGTTTCAACAAAACAGAACCATACTCTCAAACCCATTATTTTATATATATATATATATATATATATACAGAGTGTTTTACAAGTATTTGGTTGGTGAGGTCATTTTGAGTAAAAATGTCTGTTAGACATGGCAAAGAATTATGTACAAAATTCTGCAAAACACGTATTACACGGAATAGAAATTTGTACAAAATTCTGACTGTGAGCATGCGCAAATAGGTGCAAATTACCTTGACATCTGTGAGAAAACTGTCAACATAATTATGTTACTGTAGATAAGGTAGAAATCTATCAAGGTTTAATAATATATTGTTTACTTTTGTTCACAAATCCTCAAATGTAGTTTATTTTTTGTGGTTTGTATTATTTTTGCGTTTTCTGGATGGTTTATTTATAATGTTTTATATATACAGGGTGTATCAGAAATAGATACAAATATTAAATCCGATGGTAGATTACAATATATAGAAACTAGAAAAAACATTTCTTTGGCAATGGGGCCATTAAGATATGAGAAAATAATAATTGAAAATTTGACCCAAAATTGTTTGAGTACCGCAGGATAATAACAAAAATTTGAGTTCAAAGTTATACAAAAGAGAGAAAGATAGAAGTGCAAAAAAAATTCTTCTCACCTGCCACAAACCAATACTATTAGGTAGGTCAGTAATTTCTATTCAGTCTGTTGCTGTTATCACAAGCCAGACAAGTTTTTACGTGTTTGCCACTTTGGATTTACTTTACAATTAGGTAATAACCTTCTACAGCTTAAATGCATTTTATATATATCATCAGCAGTTGTCAAATACAATTTCATTTTTATTTTATTTCAAAAAATAAACTAAGTGATTTTTGAAAAATGAATTAAATTCTACTTGAGCCAATCTATTATTGGTTTAAATATTTGTACCTATTTCTGATACACCCTATATATATATATATATACACTGCTTCAAGAAATTAACGCACCAACTATTAATGTTACGATAAAAGAAAAGTAGTGCGCTATCTACTTCAACCAAACGCATGGAATGAGTGTCTCATACAAACCTGACAGACGCATGTTACTCTTGGTCTGTTTCTACATCTTTAACTTTGTTAAAAAAATTAATCAATTATACGTACACATTTTTAATTTACTTGCAGTTTCGTTTTACTTTAAAACGTATCAAATCGTGTAGTTGTCATCAAACAATTGCTTGTTCGATCAGTCTTATTTAAAATGCAACGTATCTCAAGAAATTTAAGTCGTGACGAGTGTGTTACAAGCCTTACTTTGTTCGAAGAGGGGTATTCCTTCCGCGCTATCGCTGACAAGCTTGGAGTGAAGCATACAATTATTTCTCGGGTCATACAGCGTTTCAGAGAAACTAACGAAAATGACAGGCGACCAGGGCAAGGGCGACCACGTACTACTACCGCTGTAGAAGATCGTTTTCTTCGCATGCGTGCGCTAAGAGAGCACTTTACCAGCACAAGAGCCCTCCAAAGACTTTCAGCAGTACATAATGTGCAGGTTATTATCGAAACCGTTCGCCAACGTCTTCTGGAAGGAAATTTGAGAGCCAGATTACAGCTACTGGTCCACAGTTGACTGCAGACCACCGCAGACACAGATTGGATTTTGCTAGAAACCACTTGAATTGGGATTATGTAGACTGGAGACGCATTTTGTTCACAGACGAGTCCCGATTTTGTTTGGAGAGTTGTGAAAGGTGCATTCGAGTTTTCACACGTCCAAATAAACGATATGCTCAATGCAATTTTGCCCCCACACTTGCATTTGGTGGTGGCTCAATAATGGTATGGGGAGGCATACCTATCACGGCCCGCACAGACCTACACATCTTCCCCAACGGCACTTTAAACAGTCAGAGGTACATTACGGATATCTTAGAACAGTATGTTACGCCATATGCCCTATACATCGGAGACAACTTCCAATTAGTGCACGAGAACGCTTGGCCCCACACAGCCACAATTGTGCAAGAATACTTAGACGACGTTGGTATTCCTCTTCTGCAATGATCAGCCAGAAGTCCCGACTTGAAGCCGATTGAGCACCTCTGGGTCATTCTCGGAAGACAAGTACAATCCCTTCAACCACCCCCCTGCAACTATTACCGACCTAGGGAATTTCTTAGTGGAAATGTGGGATAATCTTGAATAAGAGCAGTTAAGTGTGTTAATTTCAAGCATAGACCGTCGTTGTCAAGCTGTCATAACAAGTCGAGGCGGAAACAGCTTACTGAACATGCAATTTTTCAGTTTTCAAGTTTTGATTTTTTAAATTTTGCGTTGATTGTTGATAATTTGGATAAAAAATGGTTTACTTAATTTTAAGCATTATCTATGATTAAACGTACTTCACCGAAACCAGGACAGAAACAAAAAGAAAACTAAGCAAAAAATGAGAGGAACCGAAATGAATGTAATCAATCAATATTGGATGTAACCACACGAGACAGGCAAACGAACGACTCCGTAAGAGAAAGATGCAACATACAAGATGTGGTCAAATGGACGAAAATAAAAAAAATGGAAAGAGGATGTGGAAAAGACGAATGAGGATAGACTGGCTCGAATTTGTATGACTGAACGACCAAGAGGGAGAAGACACCCAGGCCGACCACCTGCGAGATGGGCTCAAAGCTCCTCGAAATGAAGCAAGACAAACAGGAAATATCCCTAGTCGACAGAAGAAGAAGAAGAAGTAAAAAAACATTTTACTATTAAGCATTACTGGAACGCCATTTGTACAAATGGTTTATCTTCAAATTTTCTACACCCTGTAATTCTAATGCTTACGTGAATTAAATAACCGGTTTTGCGCAAATCCTTCATTTTTTAAATTTGAAAATTTTGCATTACCGCATCAAATGACTTTAATTAGATCGTTTACCCTGACTAATTTTTATTATATGCCTTTGATGTACCACTTTACACACAATGTGTATAGTAGTTTTAATGAGAATGTATAATATTAATACCCTAATTGGTTGATGCGTTGGAAATTTCATCATTGTTAATACACCGTGTTGTAAGCTGTGCAATGACGAGGTTATAACATTGACACAAATAATAAATATCAAGCCAAATGGTATTTTTACGAAGTCTATGTTTTATTTTCAATTGTAGCTGATATAAATGGAGATTGTTCAGCCCGCTAAAGTGTAAATTGACAGAATGAAGATCGATTTCAGTTTATCAGATAGAGTTTCCTTTCAATGGAACTGGAAGCACCGATATAAATTTATTCAATGAGGATGCAGTCCTATCTTGCAAGTTCTTAAGTAATTGCGTTGCTTTCAGCAGATCTACATCTGTGGGAGCTTTTATATCAGATCCGCAAAACATGTGTTAAATTTCTTATTGCATTTTACAGTGTTTTCAGTGAACAAATCACTTCGATTTAGTGACTAAAAACCTACGTTGACTTGCCTGTATACACGTTATTGCTCTCTTGATGGAGTCTCTTTTGGAAGGTTTTCACTTTTCACCATGCAGTAAGATTGAAGTTACTAGCAAATATAATGTGTGTTCTGCACATAATGTCTGTAGGAAAACAATATGTAGTAACTAATTTTGTTGGTAGTTGCAAAGACATTGCGAAGATAAATTTTAATTTTCTTATTTAGTTTCTACATCTCCTTAAACTGTTATACCTTTAAAAGTGAACAAACGTAAAATTGATTTCAGTTTTCGTTACAGATTACGGCAATGTACTTTTGTTCCGGGAGATGCAAACACCCTGTATAATAGCAAGTTCGAAAGCCACTTTGGATAGCAAATCTAGTGGTACTTTTGGGCTTCATACTGAGAAAGACAACGTAGAACTATGCCACATTTATTTCTAATTCCATTAGGATAAAGAACATATACAGGGTGATTCTAAACATATGTTAAAAACTTTAACCACGTATAACTGAGGTTAGTTAATCCTTAAATCATTAGTTTTTTTTTAATTTGGCACTGTTACGGAGATATATCAGTTCACTAAATTGTAAATAACTTTTTTCTCTTAACCAGTTTTGATAAACTTCGTTGTCTTGGAAAGCTAACAATCCAAGCTTAATTCTAGTTAGGAAAAAATATATAATTGTGTGAGAAAAGTCGATGAAATCTGACCCAGAAATGGTGTAAAAATTTGTAAATTAGGACTATTTATTTAAATTGACTTTTCTATTCGAACATCTGTTAAATAATTTTCTCAATACATTTTCCAAAAAAATTGTATATACCTTTTTGTGGAAAACGAAATACTAGTTTAGAAGCTGTAAAAAAACTCAGGTTAACGATGTCGTTTTCAAAATATAATTTTTTCACCAAATGTTTTAATTCTGGGTCATATTTCATCCACTTCTGTACATTTTTCATAACTGGAAATTAAACTTGGACTGTTAGCGTTCCAAAACAAAGCAGTTTATCAAAATAACACAAGAAACAAAAAAGTTATTTACAATTTTCTGAAGTGTTGTAAAAAAACTTTGAAGCGCCATATCTCTGTAAGGGAGCCGAAATTAGAAAGAAATCTGAGGGTTAAATAACCTCAGCTACAAGTGGTTAAAGTTTATCGCGTTTGTTTAGAATCACCCTGTATACAGGCTCGTATATAGAATATATAACTTAAAATATGTCAATTGTAAATTTAAGTGTCTACTGGTTCCACATTTTATGAGACAGTTTTCTAAATACCATTTATATTCTGAACTTATTCCTGATTTGTAAAACAACTTTAGTGTAAAATCAGAACTTGTTGGAATTCAATTACAGACTTAGACCCACGAAACTACCGAAGTTAGTGAACCGTATTCTCATAAGCTCATATATCAATACATGAATTGCATTAACATCTGCCGGAAATTCTTCTCAATATTTTCCAGATGATAACCAAAAATATTACATCGATTGATTTGTAGCAACTGCATGTAACAAAATTTATTCTGCTTCATAGTACACAATGTTCTTGTATATCTCATTTAAGCTCCGATGTTTATATACGGCGCAATATATCACAGGCCTAATTTATTGATATTGTCCCGCCGGTTACATGGTTACTATTTTCGCCCGCCGTAATCAGTGATTTTGGACTGTCTGTCCAAGAAAATTATTGTAAAAAATAGCAATTTAATTGTAAATAAAGATGTGGTAGCCTAAGGAAAACAATGTATACAAGGTGGTGAATTTTTTGATGCTCACCATTGGAATCTCGGAAACTTTAAGAGATACAAAGTTGGTTGAATTTAGAGAAAAGATGCGGTATTTTATGGCGATTGAGAATATGAATAGAAATCTTGAATATTTTGATTCGTTCTTGATTTATCGGGAAAAAACTGAAAATTGTGATTTTTTTAGAAATAAATTATTATCTTCCCTGCCATTGACACTATTTCAATCAAACGTAGTAACTCCATGTTTTTGGTCACTGTGCGTTAAATGACATTCTAGGTTTCAAGTTGCGATAGTCAACTTTCTTATTTCTTACGGCCGCCATATATTTGAGTATATTTGAAAGTCACGATCAAGCAGTTCTTGATTAAGTTGAATGTGCGGTCTAGGACATTCGGGCGCGGCCGTTAGGGCGCCGCCGTTAGGGCGCTAGCCACCAGGGCGCGAAGACACTAGGGCGCAGGACGTTAAGGCGCAGAGACACTAGGGCGCGAGTACATTAAGGCGCGAGCCTTAGGGCGCGGGACACTAGGGCGCGAGACTCGGTGTTATAACTTTGTTACTCACCTGTATTTATAATATGTATAATAACCATAATCATTTGATTTACGTGTCCATAAATTCTTTTTATTGGACTAATTATACAATGTACAACAATACAGAACAATACCTGATAAAGTAATAATGTTTTTATTTACATTTATAAAATATATTTAAATCAAATTACCAAGTCATATCAAAAATCCAAATTTTTATCTTTTTAGGAAACAAATTTTTTGATAGGGATCTAATTTTTAAGATACGAGGAAGTCTGTTAAATAATGGTGGGTATGCCTTTGGATGATTGTTTTTATCATTCTTGGTACTATAATATTCCTTCTAATAGAATGTCGGTGTTCAATATAAAAACTACAATATTGTTTACTTATACTAAAATTGTTTTCAGACCGAACAACTCTGCAGGAGAAGAATATTTTGATTAATTAATATAGGTAACTTGAAATAGGTAATTATTAACAGTTATTGCGAACTCATCAAAGATAGTACATATGATTTTCTGCATTACTTATTACATAAAATTTGTATATAATAGGAAAAGCAAGTGATGACCTAATAATAAAATTATTTTAAAAACAAGAAATGCGGAAAATAAGGGTTGCCCTTTTCTTATGATTTTACTCATGCTTCTATCCGCATCTTTCTAGTTATACAGTTTTGAAGATTGACTAATACCATAGACTAATAATTAGTCTACGCTAATACGTATTTAGCTATTTAATAATTATAATTAGGGGGTTAGTGATTCTGACCATTACATTTGTTAAAACTGTTTTTAGATCGGATAGCACTTCGGGAGAAGAAAACTTTAGTAAATCTAGTATATAGCGTTATATATCCTATTAACCATTATTAAGATAACCTGGAAAGGTTTAAAAAATCAAACATAATTTTCTGCATTGCATACAAATCTGTACGCAAATATTTCATTTTTAAAACCACAAGAAACCCAAATGATACCTATCAACGAAATTATTTTAAAAACAAGACGGAAAGAAAAGGAAGGTGGGTTCTATTGGGTGATTTTACTAATCCTTCTATTTGAATTTTGTAACGTCATACACTTTTGAAGATACTGGATGATACATGTTTAGTTGCATATTCAAAACAATCAAAGGACCGGTTGAGAAATTTTTCGTCGCTCCTTACAAGCCTTAATGACTAACTTTTAGTCTGACAAATTTAACGCAGTTGTCGCGTCCTAGTGTCCAGCGCCCTACCGGTCCGCGCCCTAACGGTCCGTGCCATAATGTCCACGCGCCGTAACGGCGGCGCCCAAACGGCCGCGCCCTAACGGCCGCGCCCGAATGTCCGGCTCCGGTTGAATGTGGTAGGGATGATACTTGTTCTTTTTCAATAGTTTCCACAGAGAATACTGACTTATGTCTCTTTGGTGGCTTATACCTCTGGCACTACAGTTAGGATATTCTACTACGTGGGCAGCCTTTTAAGTTTTTACAAACGACCACTAGGTGACGCTATTGAGATGTGTCATTACTATTTTCGTGAAATTTGACATTTGTTATTGTGAAAACAGTGGCAGCTTAGAAATTGACCGAGTAGTTTGTTTACAGTGAACGTTTAAAAAAAGCAATTTCGAGAAAAAATGGAAATTTCACATGAGGATTTTCCTTGGATGATTTTTTACGATTTTAGTAAAGGCCTAACTCAACAACAATGAATAGAATCGCTTCGCTCAACTTTTGATAATGAAGCACTATCAGAAAAGACCGTTTACAATTGGTTTGCAGAATTTAGTTCCGGTTGTGCGTCCATCAATGATGAATTTCGTGAAGGTCGACCAACATCGGTTGTTATTCCACAAAACATTGATGCTGTGCGCAACATGATTGAAGAAGATCGGCATGTGACATACAGTGAGATAAAGTGATTCTTAGGCATATCGAAGACTGCAGTACATTCGATTTTGCATGAACATTTAGCTGTGAAAAAGATCTGTTCCCGATGGATTCCGTATAATTTGAACGAAGCTCAAAAAAAGGTTCGTGTTAATTGGTGCAAGGAAATGTTCAAACAATTCGACCGAGGAACTACAAAATCCGTACCTATACAAAATCATAACAGGTCACGATTCTTGGATATATTCGTATGAATCGGAAACTAAGCAACAGTCCACTGTTTGGGTGTTCCAAGATGAACCGAATTCCACAAAAATTGTTCGTTCACGAAGCTCTTGCAAGAACATGATCGCTTGTTTCTTCGGTTGCACTGGACATGTCGCAATTATTTCTTTAGAGGATCGAAGAACAGTTAACGCTGAATGGTATACAACAATTTGTTTGCCAGAAGTCATCGACGAAATCAGGAACAACAATCGAAAAGGTTTATTTATGGCATACAAACTCGTAGAGCGTCGAGCTTGAACACAGTACCCATAAAAAATCTTACCTTCAACACTCGTGCAATTGTAGTGAAGAGTCCGCCTCAAACGTATTTTAACTGTGCATTTATACTTTCGTTGCCATGGTGACGCCTACGTCAATATCTACAATTGTTCACGGTGAATCGCGTAAGTGAAGAGTTCAGTCGCAATCAGCCGCTGAACTGCATGTTCGGGTTTGACCGTCGGTTTTCAAACTATTTCAACAATTTTGAATTCACATTTTTAACTGTTGTATTTAATGATATTTTCTCTCTCACTTACATATTATTTCATGTTCTCCAAAAGAAATCATTGATATTAATTTTTGTGCTACAAAAATAAATAAAACGATTAAACTATTAAAGAGCAAATGGCATGACGATTTCTTTGATACACTCGTCGAAAAGGCTAAGGAAATAGAAATAACAGATATCGATATTTCTAGCTAGCCTTACAAATAATGGCATTAGAAAAAAATACAAAATTTTGTTTTATGAAGTACTGGATCACATTGTAATGGAAATGGAAGTAAGGTTTCAAGACTGCGATAAGTTATAATTCATGTCTTTGGCTGCTACTACGAAATTCGAACAATATGATTCGTGTTTTCCGTTTAAAGCATTTAAATGTTTAGGTCAATTTTATGGTAAAATATTTACAAAAAATCTTGAAAACGAATTAAAATAAAAGACCCAAGAATTACTAAAAAATCTCAGTGAGAACAAAGAAATTTTTACCGAAGCCTACAAATTGTTTTGCCTCCTATAAACTATTCTGTCGACAAGTGCATCAGTGGAAAGAAGTTTTTCTTGCCTTAAACGAATAAAAGCGTACTTAAGATATGCAGTATCTCACTTTCTTCTTTGGCAAATATTTCAATTCAAAAAGAACCCTGTATTAGAATTAATAAATAATCAACCATTTTACGAAGACATAATAAATAATTTTGTTGCATTAAAGGACAAAAGGATAGACAAAATCTACAAAAACTAGGCAAGTCGACATTGAATTATATTTTTTCTATTTGTTATTATTAGGGTTATTGTAATAGCACTTCACCTATTTTTTACCCGCCAGGCGTCACTGATAAAAGTGTTTACACTTCCCGTGGTTCGGAGCCCTCGTTAAGCTGTAGGTCCTCTATGTTTGCGATAGTTTAAAAAAACGCGCAACACAGAAATAGGAGAGAAGATCGCTACGTCCCGTAAGAGATAAGACTCTCTAAGAAGAAGAAGTAAGTTTGACCTGAATATATTCTTCTTAAATACCGCTCAGTATTTAGACTTCTTATCCTTCTTCTACTTTAATTGAACTACAAATAAACAAATTAATATACACTTTAAAATTTTCAATACATCCTTACTATTTTAATTACTATTCCAATACTTATAATTCAGAAAGCTGTACATGAAAGCGGCAAACTCAAATATGTAAACCTCATCACGTTTTTAGAAGTTTATAATAAGCAGTCATGTAAACTAATGCCCAAAAAGTTTTAAAACGCCCATTATGTAGTTAAAATGAGAGAAAACTGAAAGCTGTGGAATTACAGCAACTGATGCAGAAACAATTTTAAAAGCAAAGTTGCAGGGCACAGCTCTAGCAAATCGTACTTTACAAATCGATACGGCTTCACGTTTATGGAGTTTAAATTATATCTTCTTCCCGATTCTCTATCGTTTTAAACAAACTCTTATCTATGAAATATATGTCTTCAATATACGAAAAAAATGGGCGAAACCGTTCGCTTCGACTTTTCCATAATCCAAATTTGCATGAGTACGAAAGTTCCAATATGATGAGGGTGAAGGTATTAAACATTGCTAAATATAGGTTGGACCTGTTTCTATTTACCTGTAACTGTTATGGTACTACTGCTAATTGTTACATATGTATACTACAGGATGGAACAGCTAAGTTGTCATCCCTTAAAAGTGCTTGCGTAACCCCACACACATACAGCATGGCAACCAACATAATTTTTTCTTGAAAAGAATTAATTTGTTCGATCTTGCCTACTTACGACAGTACCAAATCAGCAGTCAATTTACTTAAATTGTAAGTAAGATATGTTCAATTAACGAATAAACCGATGTGTTGCTGGTTTTGGCGTACACCGCGGAAATACGACTGCACCCCGCAATTTATGTGTCAGGCGCTATCCAACTAGATGTACACCGCCGAAAAATATTTAAACACCTTGTAATTTCTTGAAATGAACTGTAACTTGAAGAAATGGAAATGCGACGGAAAACTTTAGGGTTTGGAGGGCTGATAATCAACTACTACTTCTATATTAGAGTCGGATATTTCTAAAACAACATTTATGATGTCTTAGACTCCAAAACTAATGCCTCTCGATGTAAGAAAGTTCGTTTTAAGAGTCTTCGTTATCTGTTTTCGCTAACCGAAGAGAATCCGCAACGGATTTTTGGTTTACTTTGAAAGGCGAAAAGCTAAAATAGCGTTATATAGTATATACGAGGCTTGTTCAACTGAAATCCATATTTGATCAACTTAGCCTTGAAGACAAATGTAATAATTCAAATGACGTTTGTTAATATTAACAGTGTTTATAAGCAACACATTAATAAGTTTCTGGCGTTTGAATTTGATTCTGACTTTTAAAACTTCGATTTTGTAACGGCGTTTGTTGTTGAAAATCCGTCAAAATTTGATCAGCGTGCGGTCCCACAATTTCTATGAGCCGAGGCTGTGTATGGAAATGCATAAATTGCGTGCCCGGCTGTGACGGAATGGCACCGAAAATTTAAGAATGGAATAGAGGGGACTATGGATGAGCCGCGACCAGGTGCACGGTGTACTGCATTAACAGAAAACAATATAGCATCGTCGAATTTCAATTAGAGAAATTTCAGAAATTGTTGGTGCGAGTGTAGTATCTGTCCATAATATTGTTCGTAATCTGGATTAGAGCAAAGTTTGTTCGCAATGGATTCCTCGTCTCTTGCCTAATGAACAAAAATGCTTGCGAATGGGCTTATATCTGTAACACCTCACAGACTATAGGCAAAATGGTGATGACTTTCTTCTGTCAATAGTTGCTGGTGACAGTAAGTTATAGTCGATGCAGTGAAAACATTCAAGTTCACCATCACCGAAGAAGTTCAAAGCACAACCTTCTGCAGGCATGATGAAGGATCTTTGTTGATAGAGTTTAAGGAACCTGGAGTAAATGTCAATGCAAATCTGTACAATGAATTGAACACACCTCGTGCATTAATAGTAATTGCTTCCTCGTTTTGTACTATTTATATTATTTTGAAACGTTTTGTGTTCGGAGAGGGGGATATCCCGTCAAGTTAAAAATTGCTAATAAAATCTACACTTCCAAAGAAATAGCCTAAAGTTTAGAGATTATATTGCAAAACTTTTAGATTAATAATGGAAATTCCAAAACTATTTCGGAAAATTCCAAGACATGTTGAAAACTCTCTCAAAATTTCTAGAAATAATGGAAAACTTCAACTTGGAGTTTTCCATAGTAATACCGAGAATTTCTAAAGTAATGCATAAAATTCTAATTTAATGTCCGAAGCATCTAAGATTTGTTCATAAAAGGTTGCCTGATGTCGCTTTAGTTTTATGACAGTCGTATTTGACTGGCGATCGTATAATTCTTAGAGAATTCATTCCGTTTGCTGTATTTTCCTAAATAATAATAATAATAATAATAAGCAGCCCACTCAATCCCAATGCTGGAAAAAGGCCTCCCCCTTTAGTCTCCATTCTCTCTTGGTGACAGTATCTAACCACCATCTTACTCCTGCTTGATCTTCTAATTCTGTTGGCCACCTTGCTGTTGGCCGTCGTCGCTTTCTTTCTCCATCTTGTGGTGTCCATTTTGTAACGATGCTTGTCCATCTATTCCTGGCTAGTCGTCCGATGTGGCCAGCCCAATTCCATTTTATTGACCTGTATTTTCTTACCAGGTCTTCCACTCCAGTTCTTCTTCTTATCTCCGCTACTAGCACCCTATCCTTTATTTTAATGTTAATTAACGATCTCTCCATTCTTGTTTGTGTCACTCTCAGTTTTGCGCGGAGTTTCTTGTTTAATACCCAGGTTTGGGCTCCATAGCTTATACACATGTTAAACACTTTTTTCTTTAAACTCACAGGAATTTCACCTTTAAACGCTGTCCGATTCTCAAATGATATAAGTTGTCCTAAGTATATTAGTCCGTTTACATATTTGATTGTAGAATTATCTGTTGTTATACCCGACGGGTTCCTGTTGGCCATTAGGTTAGTTTTGTCATAGTTGATCAGTAGTCTGACTTTCTTACTTTCGAGGTTAAGTTCTTCTATCATTTTCCTTAGTGATGTTCTGCTTTCGGCTAGTAGAATCACATCGTCCGCAAATCTTAAGTTCGTTAGTCTCTTATTTCCTATTCTTATTCCTTCATTTTCCCACTTTAAATTTCCTCGAGTGTAGCTGTGAACAGATTTGGGGAGAGGGGATCACCTTGTTTTACGCTTCTTTCCAGTGCAAAGCTCCTACCTTCCCTTTCCAGCTTTATCTTTGCTGTACTGTCTTTGTATAGTGCTTTGATTATATTCCTATACTTCCTCGGAACTCCTTGTTGTTTCAGCGCCCATAGCATTGGTTGATGCTCTATGCTATCAAATGCCTTGCTGTAGTCTATGAATGCTAGGTGTATTGGTTTGTTAAATTGCTTGAATTATTTTCCTAAATAGAAGATACTAAAAACAAAGTCTAGTAATACTGAATATTAATACGGAGTACTCGGAAATACTTCCAAGATAATGTAAAATACTGTGTAACTTCTCCAAGCTAATACATGTTCCTGTGGAAGTATTTGCAAGGTAACACAAGAATCATGAAATACTTAATGCAAAGCCCTGTGAAGTACCTTCAAGATAATACAATGTACTACAAAATACTTCCAGGACAATGCAAATGTATATAGCATTTACAGGTAACACAAGGTCCTGTGAAGTGCTTCCAAGGTAATACAAGAACCTGGCAATACTTTTAAATAATGCGAAGTATTTCAAAAGTAATACGGGGTAATGCAAAATACTTCTGTGTAATATTGCAAAACAGGTACTGTGATAGACTTGGAAATAATACCAAGTACTGTGAAATATTTCCAAGACCATGCAAGCTACCGCGAAGCATATGCAAGGTAATATGAGGTGGCCTAAAAAATAGTTGGTTAATGTATGAATGTCGTTTTTGCAGTATTTATTCCCTCTATTAGAACGCTTTTGGCAAAACATATTATTTCTATTGGCTACATATAAGCTATAAAGTAAATTTTTCAAAATATTTAGATAGAAAACAATATACACTGCAATAATCGAAAATATAGCTAAACACGGCTGCGAAACATGGGAAATGACAAAACAGCATTTAACAAATTTTATGGCGCTACAAACGAACTTTATAAGATGATGCAGGGTGTCAAAATCGGAACACGTAACGAACAAAGAAATAAAAAATAAAACAAAAACGTCTGTTATGATATAGACATTTAAAGAGAACGCCAATGGAGAGACCGCCATGACAAATTTATAATTTGACACCTCCTCAGAGAAAACGAAGAAAGGTTGACCACGAATAACTTGGAGAAGAATAACCAGAAAAGTCCTGAAAGCAAGAAGATTACGAGAAGAGGATATAGAAGACAGAAAAGTTAGGCGTAGAGGAACCGAGTGAAGTCGACAGATGTAAACAACACGCAATATAATGTATATAATATACAGGGTGATTAATTTATCTTGTAACATGTAGGTAGGCTACACACATTACAACTGTTTATATACTGTAGGTATTTTAGTAAACTTTACCTTGTTTAAATGAATCAAAAACAGAGCAGTTACGTTGGCTGTACTAAGAAACTACAGTGAAACTATTGTTGTTTGTTTTAAGTTTTGCAATAGGTACATTTACAATATTTAGTTCTTAAAATTTAAACAAATCAAACACAGAAAAAGCTAAGATAGCACAAAAATATGTTGACATGTAAAGAAAAATAAATTAAATAAAAACAGGGAGAAAAACTCAGATTAATGACGTAATAAATGTTTAAACTCCCGTCCACCTTGCTGTTCACATAAGTGAACCCGCCGCAGAAGAGATTTTCTAACAAAAGTTTGCATGTGTGGGGATATTGACCTACATGATTCAACAATTCTTTCGCCTAAACCTTTCTCAGTTTCAACGGGAGTTTCGTAGACGTCGTTTTTCACTTTACCCTACAAAAAGAAATCTAGCGGAATTAAGTCCGGACAACGTGGAGTCCAAGAATGAATTGCACCTCTTGCAATTAATCTGTAATGGAAAGTTCCATCTAGGTAGTTTACAATTTTATGGATGATATACATGATTTTGAAACCGCATACGGTGGCTAACATACAGTGGAATGGCTTCTAATAATTGAGGCAAATCATTTACTAAAAAATGTAAATACATTTCCCCATTTAAACTGCCCTCAAACAAGTGTGGATCAACCCTAATCTTGTCAACGATACTACCACACTACGCATTTACAGTAGACATTCTTTAAAAGGGTGCTTAGCGAATTCAATGTGGGTTATCTTGTGGATAGAATTGGCAATTGTATCTACTTACACACCCATTTTTGCTAGACGTCACTACGTGAGAAAATAAAACATTTTTTAAAAACTTTGGATCAGTAGTAACTTCGTTTCTTAAGAATTGGCAAAAATTCACTTGACGTGGGTAATCATCTTCAGTAAGGGGTTGCACTAATAGTGACGTGGTAAGGATGAAACCGGTTTGCTTTTAAAATGTTAAATACTGAACTTTGGCTAAAGCCTACAGTTCTTGCAACGGCTCGTTGGCTCATACGGGGATTTCCAGTTACTTATTCAATTACTGCTGCTTCAGCTTCTACAGTTGTGACATGGCATTGTTTCACCTTTGGCTTTCCACACGCCTGAAGGCATTATATGATGGAAGGGGTCTATCCGGGTATCTTCCTGCACATCTTCGTACTACTAAGTCCGCCGCCCCTCTACATTCTCCCAAAATCAACATCGTATCCGTTTTCTCGCTATTAGAATACATTGAAACTGATTGTTGTTTGTACAGAAGTTTGCTAGATTTTGACAAAACCCTAGTTGACAGTTGCCTGTCCAAAGGACTCTGAATGTAAAAAATATTTTTTATTGCTTAAAAGAAAAGCATTTCATGTACATGTGAGAAATGTATCCTACCTACTTGATACAAAATATAATCATCACACTGTATGTATAAAAAATTAGTATCCCACATAAAATGTTTTAAAAAAAATGCACATATTATATGGGTCACCATTTAACTGGTGAAATCTATCAAAATAAGGAGAGAAAACAGCGTTGCCAGTTAATAGAACTTAATGATGACGTTATAACGCAGAAACAAAAGCGGATAAAAATAATTACGGGTCGTTTAAAAAAATAAAAGTGACGTTTCTCATGATTTTCCAAAGAAAACCTTAAATAACAAAATTTTAAATGTTCTGCGAAACTTTATCAGCACACTGTATATTCACTACTGCGCTACTTACATCAACATGGAATAGCAAATCTATATATTTTCTATATAGCGTAGGAAAGCAGAAACTTATTCTAATGTACTTACTTTGATGTCATTTTTGGTTGCCGCTTTTAATAGATGGTAGACCTACAATTTACGTAATTGAAGGTCAGCCAACATCTCATTAAATGCTGCTAAGAAAGTATATCGTTTTTGTGTAGGTGGGGCTTAGCAACTTTAACCCGAAGCAAGTACACATGAGTAGATAGCACTAACACATTTTTATTAAAAATAATTTATTCATAACCAACCAACACAAAATGTTAAAGAAAACTTTTATTAGAGTTTATTGTCATACTTCAGAGTTCTCACTATCACAGTTGTTATTTATTACGATTGTTTGTCATACATTTTATTGCTTATTATAAGTAATAATCATAAGAAATATTTATTAGGGATTAATTTTTTACCGTATTTTAGAATCGTATCAGTAACTGCAATTGATTGTCATGATTGCACTGTTTGTGAGAATGCAATCGAGAATTGAACTAAACACGGAAAAGAGAAAAACTAACAAGGTTAAATAAACGCCACAATACAGCTCTGACCTCTAAATTGTATCAGCAGGAAGTAATTTATTCAAAAATACAGAATCAACAATATCGTTTTGATAAAACTTTACAGAGCAGAAAATAGAGATTTTTTACATGACAAACACGCAATGAGTACAATTTCATTGCAGCAAAAAAATTAATTTTCATACGGTATACTATCTGACCACAATCATTTTGCTTTTCGCGCATATACAGGGTTGGCCAGTTAAGTTGTCCCCACTATAAAGCTATCGATGCAACCCAACGTACTTATAGCAGGGCAACCAAAATTACTTCTACAATTAACTTAAATTTATCAATGTTATCTACCACTTTTTTTTAATTTTAGGGAAGATATTTTCGAATAACGATTTGTTGTTGAATGCCTCCAAAATGAGAATGCAGTCCACAATTTATACAGGGCGTGTAAAATCTATTGTGCAATCTGCACGTATCGTTATTCCTTGGGCGAAAATACGACAAAAATCTTATTACCAGAAAGTCTGCAAAGTTGTGCTGAACTTACACGAAGTCTTTAAAGTTTAAAATTAGTAACAGTAGAAAAAGCTGTATTTTTAAAAGTTCTTTGATGCTTACATTAAATGATAATAACAAAAATGTATTATCACTGATCGCTTAAAACTGAAAAGAAATGAACAGTGAAAATTGCACGATAGTTTTTACACAACCTGTATATCAAGCGCTATCCAACTAGAAGCTCACCTTCTGAAAAATATTTAGACGTTTTGAAACTTCTTTTAAAAAAGAAGAAGATAAATTTATATACTGTTTGAGTTTTCGAGATTTCTCGAACTATCAACACTATGATTAACTTTCGGTTTGCATCGCATCGTCAATTGGAGGTCATATTCAGCAAAGTCAGGATTACTGGTTACTGTTTGTGAACCTAAAGATGCTAAAGTTTCGCTTAACATTGCAGTTTGTATCTTCAAATATTTCAGAAAAGTAAACCAGTATAATAGCGTAGAAAGTGTGCCATAAGAAATGACATTTCAATTAAAAAAAAATGGATTTACCCCGACAACGAAACATGTTCATATTAAGTGAGAGATAAGATTTTATCAACTCTGTGTATCTATACTAAACAAATAAAAAAATTTGACAATGAAACTGTCCATATTCTATCATAAACCGTCATTTTTCTATGT
Organism: Limonius californicus; assembly: GCA_014611495.1. NCBI lineage: Eukaryota > Metazoa > Arthropoda > Insecta > Coleoptera > Elateridae > Limonius > Limonius californicus. The sequence goes on from JABXWE010001746.1 coordinate 19,024, forward strand.
AGTTGCAGTTTCTGACAATATATTGTTGTCAACATATCGGAAAATCAAAATCGCTTAGGACAGAACTTTTGGATATTTAAAACAATTTTTGAACTTCTTTTTTGACGGTTTTATATGTTTCGGAGTGGCTACTTCGTAAACTACCTCGAAAGAGCCTATTAAATGGTTTTCTCTATATCGTAACATCCACGTTACATAGTATTTTTGAACAAGAACGTATATGGCAATTTAGAATCGGTTGATACACTACTACGTAAAATACTTTTAAACCGCATATTGCCATCGCCGAAACGTTTAACCTATTTTCTGTCTATTACTGTCGAACATGGTTCTTTTCTTTCTATAACGGGATTTACAATTTGCTTCTGCTATATTATTATGTTCCTACTATACCTACAGATTACAGATCCATAGCTAGTTGAGTCATATGTAGAGTTGCTGACTTAAGGCGACCCCGTACTGTCGGATTTTCTGTTGGGGTTGTCTTTCTTTGGGACAAAACTCGTTGATAGTTCTGCCAGATGTACGAGAGTTGATTGATAACTAAGGTCTCCAATAGCTCCGAGGTGCGAGTAGTGGGGATAGAAACAAGTACCAGCCTGCAATCGGTAGCCTCGAGTGTCTAGTCTAAACGTTCAAAGTTTCAGGAAATTCAGAACAGTTCCCTCAGCACACAAAGTCAGTCACTTCCTAGTTGCACCACGACAACGCCAGACCGCATTACAGCCGCGAAACGACGAAGACAATGACGAACCTGAAATTCACGGTTGTTTCACACCCTCCGTACAGCCCCGCTTTGGTACCCTCAGACATCTGGTTGTTCCCAAAGTTGAAGGAGGTATTAAAAGGTCACCATTTTTGGTCGGATATCGAAGTTCAGGCAGCTGTGGGCAAGTGGATCAAGAGTAAACCAGAAAGTTTCTTCATGCTCGGAATGAGGAAATCGATACAGCGTTTGGAAAAAGTGTGACACTAAATGGTGATTATGTGGAAAAATAAGAATGTAGGTTTGAAGTACAATGAATTTACTTTATTTTACATCGGTTTCATTATTTCCTCTCGTCTCAAACATATTTTATAGGATTGGATACCTTAGTTATCAATCGACTCTCATCTGTTGAGTAAGTGGACAAATTTATGGATTTTGACCTCGATAACGTATGTCGGAGTTTGATTAATTATCAAACTTCAATAAACGTTATTCATATCTATTTAGAACTAACCAACGAATACCTTCGTAGTTTCCAATTGTGGAGCACGATGATTATCACCGTAGAACAGAAATTGTTAAGGCAACTAATTTCTTTCGTAATTTAGTGGACTGTATGGTCGTTCGTCGTTCATTACCCCAACAGATAATGAAAATGTTTGAATTGAATTTACTGGTTTTTCTGTAATTAGTCACAGCAAGATATTAGTAAATTCTCCTACCTTTTGGCACTTGTGGTTGTCGGCAAGTTGTCCTTTTCGGTGTTCTGTTTTCTACCTCGAGGGCCCTCTAATCAGCATTGACTTGAGACTTAAATAACAACGTAGCACACACATAAAACAATTAACAATCACGTTGAGCTGCCTCGTGGATATTAACCGGATCTTCCATTCATCAAGCTCCGGCTCGCAGCGCCACTTGGCGGGAAAATTACGCTAAACCTTGCTGTGACGCGGAAAATTTGAACTTAATGAAAAATGAGTTTAGTTGCTCCAACAGAAATAATTTACAGTCGAATCTCAATAAAAGGAAAAGCTCGAAAAAATTCCAACAAAAATTATCAGAAGACGTATTGGCTACAAATTGTTTCAAACGATCCTAGATCAATGTGTCAGACTATTTCGTGAGACAGAAAGTATACGACACACGAGTGGAAGTGGACGGCCATCAGTAGTCTAGGAACCGTAGAAAAAATATGGAAATAATGGAAAATGAACAAAAAATCTAAAACATTACACAATGCACTACAACTATTGGAACTGTCTGTGGAAATATATCCTGCTATATTACACAAATATTTACAGCTCTATGTTTATTGACTAACCATACCTAAAGAGGTATTACCGGCTGACTATCCACGATGGTTACAGGTCTGCTAAACGTTCTTAAACACTCGTCATAATGACGACAATGGTTTACAATACCGTCTTTTTACAGACGAGGCATGGTTTCAAACATAGGACCTGTTAAATCCTAGAACATGAGAATTTGGTGGTAAGGGTTATATTTTTCTTAGTATCTTCATACACCCTTAAATCGTATCCCCCTGACAACAGCTTTCCCTGTAAGAAAATGAAAGAAGTCTGCTAGTGAGAAGTTTAGTAAATAGAGAGGGTAATTTTACTCAACAAATTTCGAATTTTATGAGAAAAAACTCCACAATCCGTGCAGTGCAGAATGGGCAGGTGCATTGTCATACAACAAGGCTACTTTTCCACTTTATCTAAATTTCGGTAGCATTCAAAAAGTGCTTTGAAATAATCTCTTCATCACTTCTCTGTAGAATGCACTATTTCCTGTTTATCCTTCACGCAACATTGTTTTTAAATCGCACCATCTTTATTAAAAAGGTAGTCAGGTATGACGTTTTGATTCTGGATTTTTGCAATTGAAATTTTTTGGGTTTTGGTGATAATTTTCTAATCCACTGCATGCTCTGGCATTTCGTCTCAGGATAATACTGTAACACCGTTACTCATCACCAGCGAAAATGCACATAAGAAAATTTGCATTGTCACGAAAGGTTTGACCCTACGTTTGGTATGGCGAACTGTATACAGATCTTTCTCCTTTCCAACTGTTCATGCAAGATTAGTTAAATCGTGTACTTATTCAGGTTCAATTCATCCGCCATTATTCGGAAGATCATTCGGAGATCTTTTGTCCCAAGATCACAACCGAATCTGCATTTTGAGTGATGGACGAACTTCTGGCGTTATCTTGAACATTATTACATCCTTCTTGAAAACGTTTAAACCATTCAAACCCGCTAGTACGACTTAGAGTATTATCACCGTACACAGTTTTCGGCATTTCATAAGTTTCTGTTAGAATTTCCCATATTTACACCTCAATTTAATATTCGCTCGTTGTTCCGTGATGACTGACAGAAACACGATGTAAGCGCTAGCGTCCTGCGTGAAAACTAGCAGCTGTTCAGTCTTCGCTTTTATTGATAAAACTGTAAATTATTATATTCAGCTTTATTTTCGATTTAATACCACGTAACGTCGGTGCTCCAGCGTCAATCAATCCTATGTTGTATTTTATAATTTTATTTAAATATTTACTCTTGTTGCACATCAAACAAATATTTTCAGTTCGTACGCCCATGGCCGTAATTGCTGGTAGAAATAAGTAAGATGGCACGAAAACTATTATTATGAAGTATCACAACCACTCTTATTGGATCATTCTGTAGCATCAAATAAACCTTTAATTTTTTTCTAAACAGGAAACTTTCTGTCATTGTTATCAGAAATTGTAAACGTTATATACTGTCCACTTTTCACCGTATCCCATACCAACAAAGAAACTAAAGTCAAATACAACGTCGTCAGGTTATGATATTTTATGTTACCGTTTCCTTTGTGTTCCTTATGTGAGAGATTCAAGCTATACAAGATCAAAATTTAAACACAATACATTTATAGGGTTACTACTTGTACTCCCTTGCAACGCTAGCTATTGTTTTATGCAGTAAAGCTGACCCACGAGACGACCCTACCGCCATATTTAAGCGAAAATGGGTGGAAAGTGCGTCTTCGAAGTTGTGAAAATAAACTAAATAGTTTTAGGCCAAGCAAGTTTGAAAACAAGAACAAACAAATAGGGAAAACTAAATTATAATGACCGTAGCAGTTAATGCCTACTCCTAAAAAATTTAGAAATAAATTGCTCTTACATAAAACTTATACACGCAGACATTTGAAAACGATCCACTTGTGTTTCGTGAATTGCGTGCTATGTGTGAGCTATCTTCGATTCCTGGGAGTACAGTTGGTTGCATATCGTTTCTTAATGAGCCTGTTCTCGGCCTTGGGTTTAGCTCTTTGAGTTCCTGTTTCAATTTGGGGGAGTTGGAGATTTTTGAGGTTTTTCCAGAATTGTGGGCGTGAGAGGACTATCTTCTGGGCGTTGGTTGCGAAAAGTTGTGTCTTTGGTTGCTAGTGTGAAGGTGTTCCGACAGTTTTGTGAATTTCAAGTTTCTTGGATTATTTGGGACATCTTTACCTATAAGCAGAATTCGTTATTTTTTAGTAACATTTGTTGAAGTTTTACAATTTGTGCACTGCATATTACCAAAATTAATTCAACACTACTACCAAATTCTGCGCGTGGCGTTTGGACCTCCCGTAGGATAGTTTTTCCTCCAGCGGTTACTCTTTATACGCCTTGACCATCTTCGTGTATGGGTAGAGTTTAACACGATTAGTCACTTCGAGTCATTTTCTAGCTTCGTGGAACTGCTGCCGTTACCTGAGGTGGATTCGGAAGCTCCTACTTACCGTGACCGCTTGTCGCAACCTTCATATCGAATGCCTGATTCCCGGAGCCACTTCACGAAGGTTTGCTCATTCCATTTTTTGTTAGATCTACATGTATCTGTCATCTCACAGTCTTATTACCAACATTTTCAGCTCGTGGGTGTGTTTTCAGGCCAGACCGTGGTTAATTAAATTATATTTGTAGGTTAAATTTCTAGCAATTTTGTGAATTTGGTAATTGTTGTATATGAATGTTTATCGCTTACCTTCATGATATTATTTCAGCATTCTTATACCTATTGTTGTTACTGTATATTACGGCAACGGCATTCTAAACATTAGTAAATCTGAATTTGTTTTCATTAATTAGCTTATGGGTAGTTCTGCGGACTTTTTGCTATCGTTAAACTTTAACGTCTGGCGCTACCCGCTTGTCTGCTACGCGTTACCTTAGCTGGATTTTTAAGAGCGCCAAGCCTGGCGTCAATAAATCGACTGCTGCTTATTTCCTATAATTATTATTTTGCTTTGTACGTTCTTACATTTATGCAGTATTGTATTGTACAGTATAGACGATTGTGTCGTTTATTGGACATTTATTTAAATTTATTTATATATAGTGTTACTCATTTGGATAAATGAATGTTTATTTTGATGATTGTTATATTATTTACAATATACAGGATTTGTTTACAGTATTCATATTGTATTGGTGTTTACCCTGAATTGATTGAAATATGTTACATAGGGCAACCAGATCTCTCTTAAGAAGCGCCCGAATGTGTCTCGAGAGCAACGGTGACCGATTTGAACACTTTTTATAGTGAATTTAAACTAAAATAAAAATAAATATTGGCTTTTCTGAAATTGTAATTATTTAATAAATAATAATTTAACACTCTATATTTGGAAAACGGTTTACTTTAGGGCATAACTTTATTGGAATTTTTAAGTATATTTGGTCTAAAGATTACGTACACGTACAAGTAGTAACCTCACGTCGTGGGACACCCTGCACATTTGCAGTTAAAGTAATTCGAATAATGAAATGAATGCAAACAAATCAAAGCAGCACATCTAATGCTATTATATTAATTTCCTACGTAGTGTTAGTAATCTCGTATATTCATTTAATTTATCGCATACTGTACCATTAAATTTCAATAAGCTCGTAATTAAGCGTTAAGCAAACAAGCTTCAGCCTAATGCGTACATAACCAAATAACTAATACTAGGTAGAAAAGGAAATAATAATTGAACTATTAATTTATTTACCAACAATGTATTTAATTGTTTGCTAAAGTGCAGATGTGTCGTGATTTAATCGATATTTCATGTGATAACAGAACTCAAACCAATCCCTTGGCGCCAGATATCAATTTATCTTATCATTTTATTATGTGCCCAGCCCACTTTTCTCTAAGTTCCAAGTTTCGCAAGATTTATTATTTTACGCACAGCAAGTCGTATTTTACTTAATCACAAAAATTCTACTCCTATACTCTGCTGGCATTGGTTTTTATCGTGTTCGTTGAACTACGCGTTTGATGCAGGGTGGTCCGTAAATATACCATTTTAGTATTAATGTATTTATTTATATTACCTAATTTTTATGTTTGTGAATTGTTAAATATTTTATGGCTCGCCCACTGGAATCGAGTTTTTACGTTTAGAGAATATTGAATTTATTTGTTAAAAAACTATATTTTTATTCTGATAACAGATTCGAATTTTAATGCTACATATGAGAAGATGGCGGTAATTGAAAATTAAAACATTTTTAGGAAGCTCTATTTATTCTCAAATTATAAAAAATGTAATTGATCTAACTACGAAATATCCTGACTTGGTTAGGGTTTAATATTGTTAATAGTATTTTATAATAGTGTAAAAGATAATCAGGTGCTACCGTTCGTAATGATTTACATAACTCCAGTTATTAACTAATTAACAATAGTTAATATTCTACTAATTACACCATTTAAATTCAGAAACAAAATTAATTTGATACAAACTTTTATAATTTCAATAATAACAGTATCTATGCGATGCAATGCATTTAAAAACGTTTTCCACTAAACGATTTCTTATCAACACCATACGAATATTTACTGGAGGTATTTCAAGAAACATTTTATATTCTTACAACTATGAATTTCATTTTAATAACGATAATAAACCATGTGATTCAAATCTAAAGCATTAACGTATCGGAATCTTCTAGACAATTCTTACAGAAAACCATTTTACAGTAACGTTATTGGAACGTTTGCCAAGGTTACGTCAATGAGCATTTTAATCTAGTACACTTACTGTGTGTTGTGGTGGCTCAACTGGTAAAGTCCTCGCTTTCTGAGTAAAACGTTGATTGTGGTTTGGGTTCGAAACCTGAGCATTACCATGCAGATTTATAGGAATCTTGTCCGCAACGCACCATACACATTTTCCCAATCCGGCTTGCAACCGTGGGATCTTAATGCTAAAAATCTTCTCTGGAATTTCTGTAGTTCTGCAGGGCCCCCGTGTTTCTACCTTAGCGCTAAGGAGAAACACGTGACAGAGAAGAGGCCGGTGCCCAGCAGTGAGACGAAAAGGCTGTCAATGATCATGACAGTTACTGTATATTTTAGAAGTAAAATTAATTTGAAAAGTTACTTAAATTCAAATAATTAACTAATTCATTTATAAGTACTGGTCATTACCAGTGTTATGTAAATGTTTATTTGAAGTATACCAAAAATATGCTTTGTCTTAAACAATTACATTTGTTTTACAAATTACAGTATTCAAATGTTAAAGCAAAATTCATTTGATCAGCGATTTGAAAAAATGCAGAATTTACTTTACCCTTGAAAAACGTTTAAAATACGATGCACAGTGTAAACGTTTTATTCGCGGCGTTATATAATTAAAACTGAAAAAATATGATTATATGTTCAACAGATACGTGTGATAGTTACACACATCTGACAAACTATTTTATAATATAAATCATTAAGTTTAACCATCGAAACGTTTTAGAAACGTTTAATAGGAGTCTATTAACAACGTTATACCAACTTTTATTGAAATGGCTGAAATTAAACAATTATTTATGTTTGATGACATGAATAATCTGAAACGCGCTTAGAAAGTAATTTTAAAGATTTTAAAAACTATTAAACGACGATATTAATCTACTCTTTTAAAGTGTACAAGACACGAACTACAGAGAACATGTCATTTCTAGCTTTATATAAATTATAAATGTTTATAAAGATATATCAAAAAACTGTTTATTTTATTATGTTACAATATTTACAACACTTAACTGCGACAGTTAGATACTTCTAACAAACGCTTCAGAATTGAGTTAATAGGTTTATTCATAAAATCAGTTTAAAAACGTTTAGTAGCGATTTGTTAGCAACGTTATACAGATTTTGTTTAACGTATTTAATGAAATGATTTGCATTAAACAACTTCTAATATTTGATATATGAAAAACTCAAAGGCATTTACGAATTTGAAATTTAATTTAGCTAACAGTGTGTGTCAACTTTTAAAAAATATACAAGATACAAATTACAGGAAACGTTTCCTTGGCAGTATTATATAAACGGTTACTTAAATTACGTCACGAAACTATTCGCGTTTTCCAACAATTATTACATATTTTTGAATTTAAATGCGACAGTTATATACTTTTAACAGACTTTCTGAAATTTAATTAATATGTGTATTTATCCAATCGTTTTAACTACGTTTAATAGTAGTTTATTAGCAACGGTATACAAATTTATATTTAATGATTAAAAAAAATTGTTATTAAACAATTATTTCCGTTGGATAAAAAGAAAAAGCGAAATGAATTTAAGAAATTATTTCAAGGATTATTAAAATTATTAAATAACGGTACTAGTATACCTTGCGAAACGTGCAACATACGAACTACAGAAAACATTTCATTTGCAGCATTACATAAACGTTCATTAAAAGTAAGTCAAAAAATTGTTCGAATTGCTATAATAATTATATGTTTCATGAATTTCCTCCATTTAAATGCGACATTTAAACATTTGTAACTAATTGTTTAAAAATTGTTCACCAAATCGTTTTAGAAACATTTATTAGCAGTTTATTGGCAACCCTTCATACAAGTATTTCAAGAAATAATTTGTATTAAAACAGTTATTTATTTTTGGTATATATAAAATGCGAAATGCATTTAAGATAATTTTAAGAATTTAATAAATACCGCTCTTTGTTTGCTCTTGAAACTCATATAAGATGCGTACGAGAGAAAACGTTATATTTGGAACGTTATATAAATGTTTATTTAAGGCATTTGTCAAAAAGCCGTTGGTTTTGAAACAACTGTTATACATTCTAAAAATTACAACATTTAAATACAACAGTTAGGCACTTCTAACAAACACCTTAAATTAAAATTTAAATCGTTTCAGAAACGCTTTACAGCAGAATGTTGGCAATTTCATTTAGAGTATATCAAGAAATGGCTTGTATTGCATAATTACTTAGGTTTAATAAATTGCAGCATTGAAACACAAAAATGTAATTTATATAATCAACCATGTAGATATAGTTGATCATTAAGAAATGTTTAAAATACCCACATAACCAAAGTTAACTTTGACTGTCCAAAACCTGATCATTTCTTAACCTGGAAAGATGACCTACCCGTGGTAACTTATAGGCATCCTTTGTACATCCGCAGCGGTTACAAAACTACAGTATTCGTTACGTTCAACTTAAAGTTGAGAAATAGTAATTCTAAATAGTTAACTTTATCGCAACCAAAAAGGTTAACTTTTAACTAACTCTCAAAGTGCAACTTATAGCTACGTATCTTTAAAGCGACCTATAGTAGTTAATTTTCAGTTACATGCTCAGTAACAGGTTTTACAAGTCAATATAACGATGACAAATGCTTGCGAAAAAATAATCATTATATTTAGTTGATAATAGTTGCACATACTGTTGTGAATAACTATATTGCAACTGGGTTTTAAATTACTCAAGTCAATTTAGCTATTGACCGAATATCTACTTCAATGTTGTAATTAGTAGAAAAAATATTGACAACTTGAACTTAAAGGTAATGTAATTATTGTATATTTCCCATTTTTTGAATGATGTAATTTCTTACTAAAATGAGTAACAAATACAGTAACAAAAACGTTATTTATTAACCCAAAATACAGTAAACCATATTACTTGTTTATTGAAGGTATCTTCTAAGATAATTTTTGTTATTCCTTTGACATTTTCCTTCGCTAACTTTGGACAACTCTCCAGTTACCCTTGAGGTCATCTAACAGTTAATCCACGGAAATTTTCACATCTGAAGTAAGGTTAATTGAGAAAATATAGCGGAAACGATATTTTTTAAATCGTTAGCTGATATTATGGTATTTGAATAATAATACGGATTCGGTGATATTTGTCCATACAAGTATTCTGTAAACATGGAGCACCATATTGTTTAAAATTATCTATAATTCTAATCGTCATTGTATTATATCAAAATATTTTAATAAGTATATTACTGTTAGGCCGTATTTAAGGTTATTAATCAAACATTTTGTTATTGTACAAATGTTTGAATTATATGCTTGTGTAGTGGACGTCACACCCCAGCTTAGTGTATAAACACAACTGTCTCCTCTTCGCACTCTATCTAGTATTCATTGAACAATAAGTAGGACAGAGTAAGAAGAACTGACGGACCAGAAAAACAGACGTGTTGACTAACGCAGGTGGTCTTCGTTAGCAAAAATATGCGGTTACATTTTACTAGTAAAATGACATTCTTCTTAACTACCATTAAGCCAACTATTGTGATAAACTTTTCTTACGTAAAAGGTGACCGTTAAATGCTTACAGTATTTGTTCAAATTAATCCATAGCCAAATAGCAATAAAGTTGGGAAATATAAAAGTTTCTTCTAGAATCATTTTAGATTAGTCATAGGTACACTTACGTACTTGTCTATAAAATTTCCAGCAGAACCGAATTTACTTAAAGTATTATGAAAGGGATAAGTAGTTGGATTAAAACATTCTATTATTCTTATTTAGTGGGTATTAGGGGTTTTTCTTAGAAAACTTAACATCCGGATAAGTAATAAACGTGGACCGTTGCAAAACATGAATTATTTTTTGCACCGTAAGGCATGCGCAGTATCTCTCAGGGATCAAAGTATGGCTATTCTGTAATCGTTCCTTCCGAGAAGTAGCATTTTGATTTTCAGTTAGAATTCGCAAGGGACCGCGGTGGTCGAGTGCGAGAACGCATTGGCCACTCGAGGTCAGAGTAAATGCAGTAGCTCCGTTGGGGCGATCGAATCCCGACTGGGGCGACCGCATTTGCTTAGTTAAGTTTAGGGTGCATGTTGCATGAATGTTTAGTATGTAAGGGACACCCGCACCCCCTGAAGTAATGCGAAAGCGGTTCCGGGGGGGAACGGTAGTATGAACGTGAAAAAAAAAGTTAGTATTCGCAAGTTTAGTGTGTGCATCATATTACGTAATTATTAAGGTAAGTTTATATTTTTTCATTTTTGGCTAAAGTTTACCGTTTTTCAATCGATGAATTGCAGATGTACCACAAGTATTCTAAAGGACATAAGTAGAGACTTATTAGGCAAACCAGAGATGATATTCTTAGTGATGGCGCTGTCTCTGTGAAACCCGTTGGCAACAAGCCAACGCTTTAGTACAAAGTGTTTATTTTATGCTATTACGTTTTAATTGAATATTAGGATGTGACAAGAGCTGCTAACTCATTTTTTATTTTTTAGGTTAAGCATTTATCAGCTGTTGGTGGTACTAGCGTTGGACATGCAACGAGAAGAATATGGTCCATTATGGTGACAGATAACGGTCAGTAATGGATTAAGCTGGATCCGGTGCCCATCAGAAACTCAAACTGCAGGGATTGAATATAAATCGAATAGTCATTGGTATGTTATACTTTCGTTACTATAACCTCTTATAATTTAATTACATTTACACTGAATATCTCGTATCTCTTTTTATATTTGAAGTAATTTATGCATTTTTGCACTTCATAATCTAGGAATTATTTGATAACATAATTTATCTCATTTTTTAAATTTAAGTTAAGACGTACATTTTTCTAAAACGTTATAAAATCAGGTAAACTATTAAATATTTCTCTGTGAGAAAGTTCATGGGGTTGTTTGAAGCCTTTCTTTAGGTAATTTCTCTTAATAATTTTTACCTTATTTGTATCAAATCAAAGAAATTTAATAAATAGTTATCGTTTATCATAGCGGAATAAATATTGTAACGGGCCGAAAATGTTGAGCAGTGAATAATTTGGTTTTAAATTACCAAGTCCACAAAGTTTCAACAATTTGAAGATAAGGGCTTCAATAACATACATCTGTAACCACCGTGACGTAAAATGTTCCAGAACGAGCGTCCCTTCCCCGGCAGAGAGGGGAGCACGCATGACGGAAGTGGAGAAGTGCTTCCTATAAAACCGCACGCGCGGCCATTCGAATTATCTTTATTTCCTGGCTCTTGATTTCATCAAAAGTCAGAAATATTCCGCAGCCTTCTTTAAGAGTATTCTTAAAGATTCCAGTATTAAAAATCCGTTCCTGTAAATAACCAGTCTAGTAGAAATCCGTTTAATAATTCCTGATACTTACCTACAAGTGAATTTATAATTTTCCAGTGTTTTGCCGTTGTATTCACGATTTTAATTATTTTGATTTTCCAGTGACCGAGTCCGAAGCGAAGCGATCCAGTGCCCGGCGATCGTAGGTGGCCGTTGGGGTCAATTTAGTCAAACGTACTGCCGTTCAAAACGTTGGATTGCCAGGACATTTTTAATAGTAAAGTTAGTAGATACAGACATTTGACTTGCTTTGCTCATTTATTTGAGTGCCCTGTAGTACGTTTTCCTTGTGCAGACATATTTATTGGTCATTCTCCGGTGTTTGAATCGTAGAACAGCAATAAATAATTCTGTATGAAGGCTATTATTTTTTGGAGGGCTAGTGTTCGAATTAGCGACGTATCCAAACTGTAATACCCTCTGTTGTTATTAGTTGAACACCCTGTACAAGGTTTGTCTTGATTCGTGGAGCAATTTCACAAAACGCTAAATTCTTGTAAGTCCCGTTAGTGAATTTTGAATTGATTTGGGGCATTTTAAACAATTCAAAGCAATCCACAGATTCTGTCGCAAAGTATTTTGTGCAAACCTGTGGGGAAAAATTAAATCCCTTTCTTCTTAGAAAGACTGGAGAATTTTAGTCAGCTAATTAGAGAATTATCCGTGTATCCGACATTGTCAATATAAAAGCCAGAATATTATAACAGTAATAAGCAAAGCGAAGCAAAGTTGAGTTTAATGTGTACTGAACTACGCTGTTAAGAATCGCGTAGATTGATGACTTCCAGGAACTCTGATTTACTTATAAATCACCTGTTTGAAGATAGAATAACGTAAATTTTTGCAATTCATACATTCAGATTTTTATTCTGTAAGCTACTTGCGGCGATCGAAGCACTGTTGAACCTTGCCCGGAGCCGGCCGCAGTTGAGTTCATTAAAGCACATACTCTTACGTTGTAGAGGGTGCAATTCACGATCACTAATCCCGTATTCCGTTGATCCAAACACAAGAGAATTTCGTTCCGTTGGCCACCGCAAATTATATTAATTGGAGTGTTTGTGTTGCTCGCATACAGGTGTCTGTGTCGGCCATCTTGTTCACTGCAGGAAGCGTGACCTACCACGATCAGCTGCGAGCAGTTCCAGTGACCCGGAAGGAAAGAACCGCTGCACCTACCCGAAACCCAGTGGTGTATCCAGGATTTATTTGATTTGCCAACCCCAGTGGCGTACCCAGGATTTATTTGATTTGTTTATACATTAGAATTGCTTTTATTTATTTAACAAATATTCTGTACATATAGGTAAACCAGTTTAATAAAAATTTATTGTTTTTCAAGCCTACCCGTGTAATTGAATTCTGGACAACTCCAGAGCCTAACCAGGTAAACAAATTTTGAAACGTTTGCGTCTCGTATGAGCAGCGGGTCGGAACGTTACATGGCGCCCGGGGCAGGAACCGGAAAAAACGAATAGGACCAGTCAATCCAGAACCAGTCAAACCAGATTCCAGGGCTTGGAAAACACCACGACCAGAATCCAGACCGAAAATAGGACCGGAACACAAGAACCAGGTTAGTAATAATTATGTCTAACGACGAGACGAAGGGAACCGACCCACCAGTCGCCTGGGTGCAGAAGTTACGCCAGAGGGAACTGGCCGAGCTAGCTCGTAAATAGCGGTTAGAGACCAGGGGCACTGTAGAGGAGCTGAGAGCCGGAGTCAAGCTTTTCCTTAGAACGGGAGAAGGTCCAGTTGACGACGGAGATGTCAAACAGGTATACAAACCTCCGTCAGAGTTCACCCCAGTCCCATCCAATGCAGCTCAGGTATGCGATGCCGTCCGTAAATAGAACTTGCGATTTGATGGCAGTGGGGACCTCATGTCATTCTTAGAAAGGCTGGACGAACTTCGCGCCAGTTACAGGTACGGAGATCAAGATATATTGACCGTACTACCAGAGCTCTTGAAGGGTGTCGGCCTACTCTGGTACAGAAATAACAAAAATAGCTGGAACACCTAGGAGGAGTTTCTTGGACAGTTGAAGAGTAGATACCTTCCAGCCCGATTCCGCTACAAGCTCGAGGAGGAGATCCGTTCACGCACCCAGGGCGACAAAGAGAGTGTAGGGGATTACGTCGATGCTCTGCAGACGTTGATACGACGCCTAGAGGAGGTCAGCACCGGAGATGCGCTGGAGCGTATCTGGGAGAATATGAGACCAGAATACAAAATGTACATAAAGCGAAAGGATTTTAAGTCCTTATCTGAACTGATACAAGAAGCCCAGGAGTATGAAGCTTTACTGGAGGGTAATAAAGCGTTCCGGCCTCCACCTGCTCCCACGCAGACCTTCACTCCCGAAACGGCTTACACTCCAAGGAAATCCAGGTTGGTCGAATTTAACCATAGACTTTGTGCAATAGGTATAGGTGAAACTCGACATCCTGACGTCCAGAAGCACCAACCCGCTTCGCGAAGTCCAGGTGGAGGAAGTTGGACCCGCAGACTCTGACATCCCACAAACGAGCCCCATGCTCGCCGCCCCAAACCGCTAGTAGGCCTACACCCAGGACCTAGAGCCGTAGAGCGGTCTGTTGAAGATGTGGCCAGGCGGGACATCGTAGATGGGATTGCCGCAACCCCGCACGATTGTTCTGCTCCTGGTGTGGTCAGAAAGGGGTGTATTCCGACCACGTAGGCTGTATTGTACAGCACACCAAGCTGAAGCAATCCGTGGCGAGGTCAACAGGGCGTCCTCGTGGGTGTCCAGCTCCAGCCCTACAACATACAGACCCAGGATGGCAACAGTGGCTGGCAATAATTAGAGAGTTTACTCACATCCGTCCGGTGAGCAAAGAGGCCACCATTGTAGACCATCTAGTGTTGGACATCGAAGTGTGTGGGCGAACCTGTGCAGCTCTGATCGACACGGGGTCGTCGAATTCCTATGTGGGAACAGCCCTAGGTGAGTACCTAATTAAAAATGACTATCACCTACAGCCGGACCAGAAATTGGTGCACTTGGCGGACGGTTCCCGCATCCGTACAGAGGGAAAGTTGCAATTCCCTGTGCGCGTCGGTAACCTGGAGATGGTCGTTGAATGGGAATTGATGCCAGCCCTATCCACGGAGGCGATCATCGGGATCGACTGGCTCCGGCACGAGGAGGAACCGTACCTCCAATCCCGGTGACGTCAGTCCGGCAGCGTCGAAGACATCCCTCCAGGCGCAAACCCCGCACGAAGGTTTTCCTCGGACCAGAACTTTCGTCAGGATGCGCACCGATAAAATCTCCGGCCTGGATATCCAAGCTCTAACACAATTAACAACAATCACATTCCAGTAAGAGCTACTCCCAGGAAGATTACACCAGAAGCCTGTTAAAGAAATGTAATTTTTAACACGTGTGTTGTGTCCTTTAAAAATGTTTCAGAGATCCGCCAGTTAATTACCTTACAGTTCCACCCGAAGGAAGGGGGTAATGTAACGGACCCAAAATGTTGACCAGTGAATAATTTGGTTTTAATTACCAAGTCCACAAAGTTTCAACAATTTGAAGATAAGGGCTTCAATAACATACATCTGTAACCACCGTGACGTAAAATGTTCCAGAACGAGCGTCCCTTCCCCGGCAGAGAGGGGAGCACGCATGATGGAAGTGGAGAAGTGCTTCATATAAAACCGCACGCGCGGCCATTCGAATTATCTTTATTTCCTGGCTCTTGATTTCATCAAAAGTCAGAAATATTCCGCAGCCTTCTTTAAGAGTATTCTTAAAGATTCCAGTATTAAAAATCCGTTCCTGTAAATAACCAGTCTAGTAGAAATCCGTTTAATAATTCCTGATACTTACCTACAAGTGAATTTATAATTTTCCAGTGTTTTGCCGTTGTATTCGCGATTTTAATTATTTTGATTTTCCAGTGACCGAGTCCGAAGCGAAGCGATCCAGTGCCCGGCGATCGTAGGTGGCCGTTGGGGTCAATTTAGTCAAACGTACTGCCGTTCGAAAACGTTGAGATTGCCAGGACATTTTTAATAGTAAAGTTAGTAGATACAGACATTTGACTTGCTTTGCTCATTTATTTGAGTGCCCTGTAGTACGTTTTCCTTGTGCAGACATATTTATTGGTCATTCTCCGGTGTTTGAATCGTAGAACAGCAATAAA